>PVJD01008825.1:0-68560 GCA_004026545.1 Mormoops blainvillei
GGAGTGGTATCACTTCTCTTGAAAAAAGAAAACGAGCCAAGCACAGTTTCCTGAATAATACTGCATTGTAGACAGAGTCCTTGTGGAGACAGTGAAATGATCAAGTGTCTAAGATCCAGAGCCATTGTGCCAGGACTGGGGTCCCAGCTCTGCATTTTGTAGCTATGAAGTGTTGGGTAAGTCAACCCAAACTTCTTTCTCAAATGTGAGAATGAAGGTGGTCATAGTTCCTACCTTCAGGGTTCTTATGAGGATTAAATAAGATAATACTACATTGACCCTCCTTATTCACGGGTCCTGGATTTGTAAATTCACCGACTTGCCAAAATTTATTTGTAGCCCCAAAAGCAATGCTTGCAGGTGCGTCCATCATCTTTCGAGGACCGTGCACAGAACAGAGTAAAACGTGTCCAAGGCGCACGGCGGGGCTGCGGTGAAGGCGGCACTCTGCCTTCTTGGCGCCGCGCCTGCTGTAAACAAGCGCCCTCCTCATGGCCTCTGTAGTGCCGTGTTCTGCATTTTTTGTGCTTTTGTTTTGTTGGTGACTTCACTGTTAAAACCACCCCCGAGCCTACTGCTGACATCCTGTCCAGTGTTCCTGGGAGCCAGGAGGCCGCAGCAGGCTATGGAGAGAGCACCTGTGTGAGAGAAGCTTCTCTCAGGCCTGAACTATGTGCCGCTGGCCATGGACTCAACGCTACTGAATCAAGAACAGCCACTGAATGAGGTGTCGTTAGACCCACAGGAGACCAGCTCAAGGACTGACTGGTTGAGGACCCCGCCCTGTACTTCCCCCAGGAGCTGAGCCTCAGCATCGCTAACGCAACTGCAGCCGCGACTGGATGGGACCGGCAAACACTTAAGGCGGGGCCTGCCACTTGCCCCGTGCTGAGTAAACGCTGGTTTTGAGACTGTAGTGATTACTGTTGTTTCATGGTGCATCATTTCTGCTCTGGATCCCTGAGCTCCTTCCCAACAGCCCGTACCTCTAGCCCTCCACACCTGGAAAAACGTCTGATAGCGCACCTCTTCCTCTTCCTGCGCCTCAGCTCTGGAGCTTCCCAGAGCCAAGGGCCCCGCGAACAGGAGGCAGCCCTGGCACGAAATGGGAGGGCGCTGGGGAAGCTGTCTTGCCTGAGCCCTGCGCTGAGCGTGGCTGCCATTCCGCTCCCCTCCAGGCCGGCAGGGGGAGCCCATAGACCGTGACCTGCACCCCTGAGGTCTGCCCCTGCTGCCACCTCCACCTGCCTGCAGGAAGGCAGGGTGAGCTGAAGACAAGGTCATGGCGTGAGCAAGTCAGCAAGGCCGAGGGGGACCTTCTGGGGGAGTGGGCCATGGGAGCTGGCCAGCGCGGTCCTTCCTGCAGCTCAGCCCACCCCCAGGAGTGGCCAACACTCCCTCCCACGCCAGGGGCTCTGCACGGATGACCTCACCCCCAAACCCGGACCCCTTCAGCAGCCAACTTGGGTGCCAGGGGCTCAGTTCCCAGAGTGTTTCTTAGGAGACAGCCATCATAAAAGTGGTGGGGACCTTTCCCCAATGGCAACATTTTAAGTATTTTGAAGGGAGATGAAAGAACAACTTTTAAATTTCCTCTTCCCATCTCTACGATTTCATACAGTCTTGGTGGAAATGTGGAATACGCCAAACACTCTCAAGCGACAGCGATGCTGAAATTGAGCCCCTGTGCGGTGGTTAGCAGTGCCTTAGCGTGCAGAACCCATGAGTGCGGGATGATGCAATAATGTTTAATCATTGGTTGTTTATCGTCTCCTCAGCTTGTCTTAATCACTTCTCTGGACATGAGAGCAAATCTTGGTACAAAATGTAACACAATAGCTTTTCTTCCTTAAGGACTGAGGCCCCAGAGTGCTTCGTGAATGAACGAGCGGTTGCCTATTAGCAGGCCTGTTGCCATAGTTACCGGAGCCCACAGAGCAAAGTAGAGGAAGCAGGCGCACTGGGCAGGACTGGTTGTCAAGTGTGGGAGGGAAAGAAGAAACTAGGGATAATTGCTTAGAGGGGATATGAAATGAAAAGCGAGGAGACAGAGCCTCTAGAAAGACACAGCCTCAGTTCTAACTATACTTCTCATTTTCCAGACACCTAATTCCTGCCTGCGGCTTTCCTCGGTTTCCGTTCCTGCGGTCGCCACTGGCAAAAAGTGCACGGCTCCGACAGCCTCGAAGGCCACAGGAGGGCGCTCCATCCTCACACTTCCACCCACACGAGCCCCGCCCTCCCCCCAACCCCAGCCTTGGGGTGGCAGCTGTGCCGCAGTGGCCGGCGTCAGCTGCGGCTGAGGCTTCCAGTCGGGCCCCGATCACGTCCACCCTCCACCCGCGGCTGCGGCAGCCGCTTTAACTCTGCTCGTCCCCTCTGTTCTGCCACCTTCCGCGGTCCCGTCAGAGTCAATACACAGCTGGCCACGACCCAGCCCAGCTCTTCCCTCTAGCCTGGTGCGCCACCCAGCTTCCCCTCCACAACGTCTGTGCACATGCACGCGCGTGTTAGTGGGTGAGGGGGGTGTTCTACCGAGGAGACTGTGTTTTGGCCAGTGCTTTTACGTTCCTTACAGCAATTGTAGGGGAACACGGATGACAGCCTGCCACCCCCGACCTCAGCGTGGGAACACGGAGGCCGCCAGAGGGCGCGAGTCAGCCCCAAGCTGGGCCCGCCGCAGGGCCTGCGCTGAACCTTGGCCGCTGGAGGGGAGGTGGCCCGGGAGGCATGGGGGCCCGAGGTTGTCGCTGGAGGGCTGCTTGCTCCGGGGTGGCCCTGGGACAGTCTCTGCCTGCCCAGCCCCGTGACGGTGTCCCTAGGAGACCTCAGTTACCCTTGCTCACTGAATACAAACAGCTGAAGGCAACTTTACACTGCACGCGTGCTTACGTAACAGAGAAAGATTAAGTGAACTTGGATCTATTACTGGAAACTTGCGTAGGTGGGACACTGAAATGGGTACGAGGCAACATCGGTGTAGCAACAAGAGCGGCCGAGAGTCCAGTGCTGGTGCCAGGGCCACGGGAAGTGGCCACGGTGAGGGGGTGCGGTGGGCAGGGTGGACAGGAGGCAGCTCCCTTGTGTCAGGACACACGAACGCCCTCTCAGAGGTCAGGGGGGCTGTGTCAAAGGGACACCTGTCAGGGCCCCCCCGCAGCCGCTGGGGTGACACGTGAGCCCGAAGAACACTCACAGCCGATAAAAACACACCGAGTCTGCACAAGCTCAGGAATCTATTCTTGGGGAAAAGCCAGAAAAAAATTCAGAGCTGTTACAACTGAAATACAAATTGAGCCAATTCCTTAAAAAGTGGGCAGAAAAGGAAAGAATTGAATGCTTATTCTGCCTTTTCAGCAGCGCCCAGGCTCGGTATAAGTGGACAGTCTTAGTTCATGGAGGAAAATGTCCTTTACAGAAGGCTCCCCGCCAACGAGCGTCCTCGCGGAGGGACCAGTTTAGGGGGGACTGCAGAGTCGGGATGGAACGCCCGCTCCCCTGTCTCCGATGGGCCCCCGCGGGCGCCTGGAGGCAGCGCTGGCTCGGGAGGAAAGGGACGGAGCACGTGTTTTTTTTTTCCTGCGGGCGGACGAACACGGGCTCAGCGCCCGGCAGGTGAGCCGGCTCTGTGCCCCGAGACCAGCTTCCGGGATCAAGTCAGGAGGCAGGAAGCCCTCACAGCGTCTCTGGTTCCTGTCGCATCCTCAGCGAACAGCACCCTGGGGTCTGCCCAGCGGCAGAGCGAGCACTGACGGCGCCTCTGCACAGAACTCGGGTCTGGGGCCTTCACCCTCCCCAAGACTGCTAACCTGCCCAGCACTTCAGTCCCAGGTCACTCGGACTTTGGTTTTGGTGATATGGTTTTGATAGTCTCTTCTCCCCTAGACCTTAAAAAGGCGATGATGAGACCGCAAATGACTTCTGAGGAGCCTGATACCATGTCAGGGTGTGAGGACGTCCCACGTGGTTTCCACGGCTGCTCCCCTTCTCAGTGCAGCCTGTAACCCTCCACGCCCAGGAGCCTGGGAAAACCACCGAGAAACCTGGAGCGCAAACGCAGAGAAGACAAGAGCCGCTGAACGCAGCCCGAGGTGTGAACACGGAGCTGGGTTCCAGCCAGTGCAGAGCAGGAAGAGGACAGGGAGGGACCCGGCCCGAGCCCACTGCGACCTAAGCTAAGGGGGATTGCGAAACAAAAGGCCTCTGACTTCTCCAGGATTTCCTGCCATGGGCACTTCTGGCCCGCAGCCCAGGACTCTGCTCTGTGCCAGGACTCCCGCCCAGCAGGCCAGCTCTGGCTGTGCAGGAAGTGCTTTGCCATTGTCACCTCTGCCCGTGACTCTGTGGTAACAAAGACGCCAACATGGCACTGGAGTGCTGACATTTGGCATCACCTGCATCTTGGAAGTTAGTTGCAGCTCACTTTTATCTTCGAGCTCTCTGTGTCCTTTATTAATTGAAATGAAAACTGTGTTGAGCCCCTGAGTATTTCTGGAGGCATGTCACATGGGGCAGTTTAAACACTTGAGTATGCACGCCTGGGCTTTGAAAGGAACCAGAGCTTGCTTCAGCCCAGTCCCCGTGTTCCCACTTTCCTTGCACAGCTGCCCTCTACATGCTGACCCCCTTGACGGCTCCTCCGACTTTGCCAGCTGCACCCTCCACTAACTGTCCCCCGTCCTATGGTACAGCTGCACCAAGAACACACTGAAGCACCAGGTCGGACGGAACCCTGTGTGCACTGCTCTCTGGGCGCAGCAAACAATCCCACGTTCGGTGCCGGGATACTTCCCACGTCTCTCCAAGACCGAGCTCTGCAAATCCCAGATGGAGGGAGGAAGAGCCTGCCCAGGGCCTCCCGCCTCCCCTGCCCAGTGCGTGAGAAGCTGAGCGGTCTTCTGGGTGCGAGGCCACCATCTACCTGCTGAACGCCCAGCTATTCTCAGCACCCCTTTTGCAAGAGATAGGGAATGGGTGTGGCCATTTTAAAGTGACCAAGAAGCTTCCAAAAAGGAAGAAACAACAAAAAAAACCAGTGCTGCTCTGGAAGAGTGTTTCGCCAGCTGGTGTCAGTGCCGCGTGAAACGCAGAACCAGACTGGTCATGCCACGCCCTCCACGGCTCCTGAGCTCGGCTGTCTCCGTGCTGTCACCCTTGCTGGCGGCCAGGGCTCTGCAGGAAGTCCCCGGACCCCATCCTGGAGCCAGGAATGAGCTCAGTCCACTTGTCCTGGCCCCTTCCCCTCCTTCCCGCGGGAAGGTCAACGTCAGGGCTCCCGAGGGCCCAGCGCGTGACCCTGCGTGGCTCACTCACACTGCAGGCGTCTCTGCTGGCGCACAGGTTCCCTCCCCGGGGAGGAGGCAGGAGGGACCTTGCCGGGCTTGCTCCCCACCAGGTGCGAGGGGAGCTCACGGGATTTTACCAGAGCCTGCCGGGGTCCCAGGGGCGCCTGGCTGCCAGGGGTGACACCTATGGGCTACTCCTTTGGGAGCTAGATAACGTCTCTGATGGAGGTGGGAGAATCCCCTTGCTCCTGACACAGCACAAAGACAGGTAGGATGGCTTCCCCATGACGGCAAGAGGAGGAGAAAGGTCCCACCCACACAACGAGCCCAGGCTGGAGCCACGGGGAGGGAGGAAAGGCTCGGGTTCTAGTCGCTGCTTTAGGAGCCCCTGGGCGGGGTGACGCTTTCACCGGCAATGCCAGCGACGCGGTAGGGGACGTGGAACGCCCCTCTGACCAGAGCGGCCTAGGCCCCTATCTGCAGCCTCAGCTGCAGGTCAGCTGTAGGCACGAGCCAGAGGGAGCCCTGCACGGTGCGATCCCGGCCGAGCGGACCCAGGGACCAGCATGGGAGAGGTTGGAGGGGCGGGGGCTCCTGTCACCGGGTGTCTCCCAGTCTCTTGCCCCGTTTCCTGCCCTACAAGATGGAAGCAGCCCCTGGCTCACTCGCCTCCCAGGGCTGTGGCACTGGAAGGTGCATATGTGACAAAGCTTTGTCAACAGTCTAGCAGGCCAAAAGGAGTGACAGACACAGTGACATTAGAGCAGCTGCTCAGAGGGCACAGGCAGATGGAGGAGGGGTGCTCCAAGCAGTGAGACTTGGGAGTCAGTCTGTCCGGGGCCCTCGCCCACCGCCGCCACAGGGAAGAGACCGTTGCTAGTATTCCCGGTCAAGTTCCGCACCCTGACGTAACTGCGCACTGACAGTCGTGACCAAGCGCAGCCCGCGTCCTCAGAACACGGAGTCACCCTCTCCAACTCCAGGAGCAGCCCCGGTCCTCCACCTGGCACAGCACCCGCACTGCGTCCCATGGGGCCCGGGAGGGCACTCCCAGTGGCACACGGCAAGCTCTGACCACCGCTTCGGGGGTGGAGGCCGGCGCACCTCCAGGGCCAGTGGTCACTTCAGAGCATCTCTCATATCCATCTGCGGAAAGGAGGGCGTGTGCTGAGCGGCCGGGCCTAGGGCTGCTCCTGGGACCGCCCCGCAGCCCGTCCCTTCCCCGCGCCCCAGCCACTGCCCAGGAGTCCCGCTCATACCCTCAACTGTCCTGCAGGAATGCAGTTCTGCAGTTCCTTAAAAGCGTGGCAAGACATTTAGTCGTTCTCATTTGACAAATATTTAAGTCGTTTATTGCCATTAAGTTACAGCATTTCAGAATACACACTGCATGGAAAGAGATGCTCTTTCAAACCCTGGATGTGAGATTTTACGTCATGTGGCCAGTGGTTGGTGGTCTCACGGTCATTAAAAAAAAGATCACGAATTCTGAGTATGTAGAATTACAAATTTTGTTCTCTTCAGTTTTTCATTAATAAATCTGATGGGTGATGTACACATTATTGCAGAGAAAACCACCACTGGGAACTACTAAAATGGCCGCGCGGTGTGACCGCGCTTTTGGAGGGGAGGGTACTGTCCCCGGAAGGCAGCAGGCACTGGTGCAGGGGCTCCGGCTGCCTCTGTGGGAATCGTCTGGTCAGTACAAATAGCTTTCTGGGCATGTCCCTCGCAGGAGTACTCTGTGACTCGGCAGCTGGCAACGTCGCCTGATCAAAGCGCCAGCTCCTGACTTTCAGTTGTCACGCTGATGCCTTTTTGGTCATCCTGGAAACGAGCACAAGGAAAAAGTCGAGGAGAAGCAGCTTCTCCACCAGCCACGCAGGCCCGGAGGGGCTTCAAGAAGACACTTTACATAATATTTATCTCAACTTACAATTTCGTAAAAACACAAACATCCGATTTCATGCACCGTGTTAACTACCCAACCGCTGCTTCACATTCAGCAGCACATTCTGCTCAGAATCAGGCTTCGCTCACATCTGTACACCTCATACCCCGAAATGCCTCCGAACACAAGGCTGGGCTTCGCTCCCCCCGGCCCCTCACGCAAGCGAACGCACTCGCACCGCTTACTTGTGCTCCAAGAGCCGCGCCCCCTGAATGAGCTGGGCCACCTCGTTCGTGGCGTGGCACGCGAACAGGAGCCAGTTGCGAGGCTGCACCTTGTAGGCAAACCTCATGAACGTCAAGGAGTAACAGCAGAGGGCTGCGGAGACACCGAGGGAAGGGAAACAAGGGCTTACGGTCTCAGAGAGTCGGCGTGGAGGAAACCCCCAAGGCCGACCGCTCAACCGCCTCAGTCGGAAGAGGAACCTCTTCTGCTAAGCCCTCCGGAGAGGGTCGGTTACTGCTCACGCACAGCATGAGCGGGAAGCCCCTCAGGTACCTGAGAGTGTGCGTGCCAGAGGGAGTAGGCGGACGGCAGTTCCAGCCCCGTCACTGTCCCCTACAGTTGTTTACAGTCCACCCAAGGGAACTGCTGTGTGGCCCCACAACAGTTTTATGGTCAAATATCAGTGTTTCAAATAAACTTAAGAACACATTTTCCAAACACTGTACAGTTCAAGACACACTCCTCGGTGGAGTGCAGTGACTCCGACGGGCGAACAAGATCTTAGTTCTCCCCAGGTGAGTACCTGAGAACCACCTGTGCTTTTCCTCGCTGTGGAGAAGTGACACCTTTAACGTGTCCTGTTGGTTCTTTCTAACAGTGGCTGTCCTGTCTGGGGCTTTTAAAATTATGCAGGTGAAAGTCCTCCAGGTGTTCCAAAGCTGCCACTTACCAAACGTCATCCGCCCACTGATAATCTCTGGGGACTTTTGCATGTCATTGATGGCGGCAATGGGGAGACCCCAGTTGGCCACTGGGCCCCAGAAGTGCTATAAAAAACAGGAGAAAGAAAAGGAGAGAGGAGAGTTTAAGGCAGAGCTGTGAACAGCTGCGACTCCCTGACTGGCCCCCGTCTGCAGTGCGCAGGCTCAGTGGTTAGCTGTCCCAGTGCTGGCCCGTGACTCAGCAGTTCCTACAAGGTGAGCCCCAGGCCAGAGCGCGTTTGGCAGTTTACCAAGGTGCCAACCAACTTTCAGATTACAACTCAGTAACCTCTGATTCTCCCATTTAGAGAACTTTAAAATGAAATTCACTTCTTACACAACTCCCTCTTGCCATAACTTAAAACTCATAACTATTCTCCATAATTCAATGCTTAAATATATCAAAACTTCTTTTTTTCAAATTTTCACTGAGATATTTGACAAGATCTCTGTAAATGCGGAGGCTAAGCCAGATACTGTTCCTGGAGACAGGAGCCCAATTTCATAAGGGAAAGCTGTTTTTGGGTCAGGTGAGCTGCTCTGAGCTGGGAACCTGGGAGTCTATGCTCAGAACTCCAGCTGCTAGCCCGTGAAGACTGGCAAACCCTTTCCGAGTCACAGCGACAACTTGTGCTTCAAAAATGGACCCACAGTCACTCATTTTAAAACTATACAGCCATCCCAGGGACCAAAATTAAGTTGTGCATGTTTAACAGCAGTGACATCCAACTTAATTTAATTTCTCAAACTGAAATAAATCCAGCAGCTTTTCCCATTAACTTAAAAATTGTTTTATTAATGTACAACTTGCAAATACTTTAAAATGTGAAAGAAACCACCCATTGTTGGCCAAACACCCTTTTTCAGTAGCAGAATGTTCAACCGTGCTCAACATGTGCCCGTCAGTGCTTGAGATAAACTCAGGCTGCAGGATACATTTTTAGATCTTGCATTTTTAACACTGACCAGTAATAACATCTAAAAATTCCAATAGGGTTGGAAAACCAGTGGAAACACAAGAAAAATACACCACGGCTATAGAACCGTCAGAGCTCTGACACGGCCGGCACGGGCGTCCGCAGGCTCGGGGTGAGAAGGGTCAGCCCTGCAGGCCAAGCAGGCGCACGCACAGCCTCCGAGACTCTGGGTGGCTCACTAGTCCCCTCGTCCTCAGGCTGGAACGACCAGCGTGAGACCCTGCTGCTGGGCCTGGACATCTCCTGTATCTGGGTGACGAAAGTGCCCTCCTCCCCTGAGCTGGACCTCTGGGGGGGGCAGTGCACCCTCCCCGCCCACTTCCTTCCCTCCCCCCTGTCCTTTTCTGGGGGCCACTCCGTTTTCTCTCTTGGTATTCTGGAGTGATCTTCCTCTCCTCCCTTTGACTGGTCCTCTCTCCTCTCGGGTCCACTTTTGCTTTTTTCTGGTAACCTCTTCTCACTGCTCTGCCTGCTTCTGCTCTCAGAGCTGACATTATGAGCACAGGTCCAGGGCTGTCACAGAGCCTGAAGAGCCACTCCAAGAGGGGCATAAAGGTATCTCCTCTCACAGTGGGACCAAGCAGTAGAGACCATGCATCATCCGAGAGGCTGAGGTGCCCTGGGGGATCTCCGTCACAGGACAGTATTACAAGTTACAGTGTGATGGCAGCTGGGTTGTATGCGACAGGGTCCTACAAGGGAAGGATGGATGCGCACGGTGACCGTGCTCACAGCCGTGTGAGGCACCGGCTGAATGTAGGCTGTGGCTGTGAGCAACGGCCTACACTTCCACATTTCTTTAAAAGTACATAAAAGTTGAAAGTCTTTTGAACACTAGTTCACTAAGATATCTACCTGGAGTGTTTAAGACATCCTTTGTATCTAGGACGAGGTTCTCATTCTCTCTTTCCTGTTTTGAAGAACGTTTGGTCTGTGCTCTATCAGATATTTGCCAGTCAATGTCCAGGCAAATAAGGAATTTCATGACTAATATTTGAAAGGAAAAGATGAACATATTTTGGATTAATGGGAAAATATTTTTGTTCCATTATAATTCATAACTGTACATAAAAGAACACGCTAACAAACCAGTGGCACCACGGCCCGCCTACGGTTTGGGATCCCTGCCCCCGCCCCACCGGTGCGACTGTAGTCGGGGGAGCCCGAGGCGCACAGGCCCTGCGCAGGCGTGAACTCTGCAGCGGGCCTGGACGGCGCACTTGGCCCGGGGGCCCGGCCCTGGCGGTGAGGCCTCTATCCTCTCAAGCAAAGGGAACCAGGCCGGCTGCCCATCACTCTGTTAATGCAGACCTCTGCAAAAGCCTGAAGTGCAGTAGAAACAGGTTTCTTACCGTACTATTTGTGAACAATCACCGAGGGTCAGACAGGGGAAACATGAAAAAAAGAGAAAAGGAAGAAAGAGATTAGATGTTTTCAAAGGTTCTGGTTCTCTTAGGTTACTCCGGCTTCACACACGCGCGAGTCTCGGCACCAGCGCTGCGGCGTGAGCGGCACGTGCTCTCTCCCCCCGAGAAGATCTAGTAACATTTCCAACTTGGACCTGACAAAATTAAGCTTTAATTTTATAAAAAACATAAGTTTAATGCCTGGAGTGCTCCAATAGAAATCTATGCAAGTTACAAATAGAAACCACAAATATAATTTTAAAATTTCTAAAAGACAAAAAAGAAGTTAATTTTATTAGGTTTATCCCAACATATCAAAAGTATCTTAACTTGAACATATAACCAGTGGAAACTTATGAATGAGGTTATCTCATATTTCACTTGGCACCCGCTCTCGGAGGCTGCTGTGTGCTCACACTCCTGGCACACCTCTGTCGGGCTCCATCTCCAGTGCTTTCGGTGGCCAGTGTCTCAAACTACACAGCATGGGCTTAAAGGGACCATTGCCTTGAAAATGACAAGTTGGAGAGAAGCACAACACTGTGGAATTCTATTCACAATAAATTTTCCATTTTCCTTTTATAGCTGCTGTAGTCATTCTCCTTAAAACATCTTGGTTCTGGATCTGAACACAGGCTATTACTGAACTATATATTCGCAACAGCACTTTTTTCCCCCTATGAAAATATTTTTAAGGATGCAGTGTTTAAAATCTAAAATGCCACCTTGGATAATTTAGTTTCAATTCAGTACTTTCTCCTTGAATTCTATAGCAGTTCGAATTACATAAAGGGAAGGGAAAAAGAAAATTTCTGCCTTCATATGCTGCTCAATCCAAAAGTCTTACATGCAAGTGATCATAAAAATAGTGTTGATCCACTTCACATTAATAGTGATTTAGCGATTGTAAAATAGTCGAAGAATCAAGTCATTTTCTAAGCATCCCTGGAAAATACAAAAATCCACAACTCAACAGTCCTAAACTCCATGCCGGAGATGTCCACGACACAGATCAAGCGCGGTCAAAAACGCCTAAAAACCGTATTCGTGCAGAGCCAGCTTAGAAGGGAAAAAAGCTCCCGGGCATGTGCCAGCATCTGTAGAAGTTCCTAAGTAAGACACAGACTGCAATCTGGGGACGGAAATGTAAAACTGGGTAATAAAAGTCCTTGATTTCCTATTTGGTATGCTGCTTTTATTTTATTTCAGTGAAGGTTAAGGTTAGAAAACAAAGTAAAACCCCAAAACTTATAGGTAAAGGTTTTCTTAGGTTCACTCATGACCTTGACCTCTCATGAGGGAGAAACTCTTCCTGGGTGAGAATGCTTGATGGAGGTGGAGAAGGAAGGCAATTACCACCGAATACACTTTATTTTCTTTTTCTCCTTAATTTGGCATCGTGATTGGTTGGTTTCTTCTAAGCTCATTTTTAATTTTCTGAAGCCTCCTGGCCACGCTTAGGTTCTTATCTCCCTAAGACCACTGCCAGTAACTGTTAGCTTCCTCCCAAAGGGCTGTGAGTGACCTGGGTAGTGGGTAACTCGCCCCAGCAGCACTAAAAGGTTCCTCTGGCAGCCTGACACCGTCTGTTTATAGCAGGACATCACGTGGGGTAAGGTTTTGCGGTAGTAGACGCAGTCTCCTGTAGGTCAAAAATGTTCACCTGAATGTCATTCACTCTTACCAGCTGTTACCTGATTTTCTGGTTCAAGTTAACATGAGCGAGAGTTTTAACCACTGGAATGTGTGACAGTCAGCTGTGTTTAGTGGGCCAATTTAGTGGACGACAGGAAAGAGGCTTTTTGGCCAGTTCTGCTTCACGGCTTGCAGCTTCGTCTGTGAAGGTCAGCTCCACCGCAGGGAAGGAAGACCACAGGCCGGGCGCGGGAGCAGCGCACGCAGAAGGGAGGCACAGGCAGGGACAGACGGGCACGAAAAGGGCCTCGCCCCTTACTTCTTTCAAAGCCTTCCTTGTGCACTGTTCTTCTCCTTTAAATTCTAGTCAACATTCCTGTTTTAGCTTCACGACGGTGGGGTCTAGGGGGTCCTGAGCTTTCTGCATGACACAAATGCCAGTCTTCTCACGTGGCAAGTGAAGTATTGAACTACCTGATTTCTAAGGTCTGTTTCAACTCTAATATTCTTAATTTGGGAAAGACTCCCTATTATTCCACTGCTATGTCTCACCTGGTTAATAAGTTCTTAAAGCGCTCCTGGAAACGTGTAAGTTAAAATTAACAGAATTAAATATCTCCTTGACCAGAGAATATTCACTGCAAACACCCCACTAAGTTTGGATTTATAAGCATGCTAATAATTAAGTGACCCATACACCTCATGATCCAGGTTCTCTTTTAGAAACAGTCTTTGCTCATGTATCCAAATACATACATGCAAACATATGTCCGACCCCCTCTCGGGAAGGGCAGTCAGCTTCCAGCGTCCATCTGCACAGCTGGGAGGACCCAGCCACTGACATGTGTGTCCTACTTCAAAATGCCAGGCCCGTTCTCACTTCTCCTTACCCAAAATTTGGACGGGGGAGTGACAGGAGAGGAACAGCCGTCTCCTTTCACTCCTTCGTAAGATACCGGAGGAAATGGTTTCTTTAAAAATATGAATTTGAGAACCATGAGTTCTTGACCCAAGATCCTCAATCAGGTGAGGAAGGAGGGACTGGTGGGAAGCGGCGGGGCAGAAGGCACCAGAAATCACTACCAGAAACCCAGGGGGTTAAACACACATTAGTAACCACAAAAAGTCAAGTGTCAAGCGCAGCGCTGTGTCATGAAGCAGCCGCCGAAGCGCAGAGCTCAGTGGTGGGCCAGGAGGACGCGCTGGGCGGCTAAGGGCGAGGGTCCCCCGGCTCAGCACCTGCGGCTAACCGCAGGTTCGGGGCAGCGGGGCCACTTCTGCTCCTTGGACGTGCCTTTAGGCCGCCCTCCGGCCCAGCGGGCGTTAGGCAGCCACCAGCACAGTCCTTCCCCGGTCGGTCGTGGTGCCAAAGCTTTACCTTCGACCGGCCGCATCTGGCCGCCGGGAGGACGCCACCCAAGGAGGTGGCAGGAGTGACACCCGGGACGGCCGCAGCCACGGGGACGCGCGCCGCAGACGCCGGGGCTACCCAGCACGTTAGCCCGACCCGCCGCTCCTGCCCCGGGACTGACCACGCGGGCCTAGCCACGCGCTCGCCGGTCCCGCTCGGCCACGCCGCCCTCCTTCTTGGGAAGTCCGCACGGGAGCCTCTCTTCCCGAACCCACTCCACGGCACGGCGGGCCGAGCGCCCTGTCAAGCCAGAGGCACACGGCGGCCGCGGTGACACCCAGGCTCACACATTAACCCGGTGCACGGCGGCGAAAGCCGGCGGCGCCAGGGCACCGGGGCACCAGGGCCCGCCCTCCGCGGCCGGGACCCCTCCGCCCTCGCCGCGTTCAAACCACGCTCGGGAAACTAGCCCGCACTGCGCTCCCAGGCACACGGTCTGAACCGCCTCCAAGTTACACGAAGGCTCTGGAAATTAAAGCGAGCGCGGGGCCCTGGCCGGGCGCCCGCTTGGCTGGAGCATCGACCCCGAGCCAAGGCCGGGGGTCGCAGACAGGCGCCCGCCGCGGACGCCTCCCGAGGGGAACGGCGCCCCCGCGCCTCTCCCCGCCCTCTCCCGCCTCTCTCGAAAGCCGGTGAGCCAGGGACGCGTCTGACGCAAGAACCGGGGGCCGGAGGTGAAATAAACTGCGGAAGGCGCGTCTGCGGGCCCTCCGGCCGCGAACGCCCTCTGTTTCTGGCTGCAAAGGCAGAGTTAACGGGAAACAGGAGACAGCTCCGTGCTCGGCGGCGCATCCTCTCACACGGGCTGGCAGGACCCGCGCACGGGAAAACGCCGCGGGTCTGACGCCCCCCGCCGCCTAGACTCCGAGCTCGCAAAACGAGAGCATCGGAAGGCCAACGCGGCCCGGGGCGGCGGTCCCCGCAGCCCCCGCAGCCCCCGCAGCCCCGGCGCCGCGGGGCTCCACCTCCGGGAGCGCGCGCTCGCCCAGCGCCTCCCGGGGCCGTTCCGCCGCCCACCCGGCGCACGCCCCGCCGGCAGAGGCAGCGCCGCGGCTCCCGCGACCCCGGCCGGAGGCGGCCCCCGCGCCGCCCGGGCCCCCCGTCTCGCCACCCCGGAGCCCGTCCGCCGCGCCGCCCGGGCCCCCGTCCGGCTACTTCCCCGCCCCGCTGCCCGCAGCGCCCCAGCCGCTCTCCGGAGCCCACTGCCCTGCCGGCCCCCGCCCCGTGCCCCTCATCCGGGCGGGCCGGCCCCGGCCTCCAGGAGTCCTCGGGGGTTCCAGCCCGGGGAACTCGTCACCTCATGAGGTAGTCCCGGAAGTCCTTGCTCCGGACATAGTCCGCCGCCTTCCGCACCAGCGCGCCCGCCATGGCCGTGCCGGACCCCACGCCGCCCTCGGTGCCCTCGCCGGCGCTCCTCGGTGCCCAACGACAGCCCGCAAGGCGGACAGAGCGGACACCGCGACCGCCCGCCGGCCCGCGTCACGACAGCTCGGCCCCGCCTTACGGCCGTGGGCTCTTGGCCTATGGGAGGGCTCGAGGCGGGAGACAGCCAGCGGATTGGCTCGCGCGCGCCGCACACCTTTTCCCCGCCCCACGGCGGCGCGCGGGGCGGGGCCTCTGCCGTCCCTTGGCCGGGCCCGGCGATTGGCTGGCGGTTGCTAGGCGGTGGCACTCCGGGCGCGGCGTGCCCGCAGGGGTAGTGCCGCCAGGATCTCCGCTTCCGCCCAGGCCGGCAGGTTGTGGAAGGAGAGGTGGGGGCAGGGCGGGCCGCAGGAGGGGGCCCCTGGCGCGGTCCCGGGACAAAGGCCACCCAACTCCACCGGCGCGCGTGGGTGCACCGAGTCACAGAGGGAACAGCGCGGTTTCCGTTGTTCAGGGTTTTGTTTCTAAGTTTTTGTATTGGCCCCACATGTGGATGATTTCAGTCATTTAAGGTGCCTTCGGTGAAGGTATTGGGGACAGGGACTGTGGAACATCGCAAACGTAAATTAGAATATGAACATCTCTAGAGTGCGATTCGGAAGAACTTGTTCGCATCACTGGCGGACGTGCCCTGCGGCCCAGCAAGTCCATTTCTGAGATACCGCCCGAGGTAGACAAGCAAGTGTGTGCAGTTTCGCACGCACCGCAATGTCCTTAACGTGGGAGGACGGGAAACCATTCGCATCCCTCCTTGGGGAGCGCCTAGAAGATCAGAGTGCATCTGTTCGATGGAACGCCATACAGCAGTTAGAATAAGGGACCCCTGTGTGCTGAGGCGGAAGGATCTTTAATAGTTACAAGAAAAACATCCAGGTGCAGAATTGTGTGTAAAGTAGGCTACTCACTTGTGCCTAGGGACAACGAAAATAAAACTTTGTGTTTGCAAGGACACCGGAGAAATGTTAGCTGAGACTGCATTTCAGGGTGGTTAAGGGGGCGGGGGATGGAGGAAAACATTTCACTGCGTACTCTTGTGCCTTTTGAAGCACGTAGAATGAATATAGGCTATATTCAGGATAAATGACATTAAAGAAGAAATGCTTTGAGAATTAGAATAGCAAGCTGTTGATTGAAACATTCATTTTCTGCTAGGATCTCTGTGGATCATACCTGGCCTTGAACTTCTGTGAGTGTATCTGGTGCTTCGGGCTGGGGGTAGGAATCTATGACCTAAAGAGAAGCAAAGGGGTTTCAATTATTAATAATATTAATAGCCACCTTTTGTTGACCACTGGGCACTTGTATGTTATTTCTCCTTCTTGTATCAACCCAGAAGGTGAGTGTAAGGAAACTGAACGGCTTCTTGTGTAAAAACTAAACTGCCCCTTGAAGAGTGGTAGGGGAGACAAGTCCCTCCTCGCCTACCCCCCGCCCTGCGCCCGGTGTGAGAGCGGGCCACTGGATCTCGCTGTGTTCAGTCTTACCCCCTAATATTTTCTTTCTCTCGGGAAGAGCAGGTCTGAAATTTGAGCTGTCAGAAGAATCACCTACAGATTCTTAAGCACCCCCTGACCTCCTCCGCCTGCCCCAGGCCCGAACCCAGCCTCAGCCTCGAGGGCTGGAGCTGGGCCCTCCGAGAGCGGCCCTGAGATGGCTGTGCAACTGCAGCACCAGGAGAAACACGGCCGAGGGCACCTGTCCTGGTCACCGTCGTCACCGCCAGGCCCACTTCAGAAGAGTCTGCTTCCACATCGGGCTGCACTCGCACCCTTGGGCCTGTGTTTCAGTCTCCCCCGCTGAGCTGCGGTGTTTAAGTGAAGGAATGTGAGCGCATCAAGGGGACAATGTCTGACTAAGCCCCTAACCTGGGGTCTGAGTCCAGTCCCCTTTTAGCCTGACACCCGTGGCTCCCCACGGCATCGAGCTGCCACAAAGCGGAGAAGGACCCCTTTCCCGTTAATCCTCTGCTGCCGGAAACACGGAGCAGGCGACACGGTGTAACGTGTGAGAGAGCATCAGCGGAGATGAGGAGCTCAGCTGCATTATTCCATACAAATTTCAGAAGCCCCAACGCTGTTGTTCCATGTGGCATTTCCCAAACTTCCTTAAGCACGGGCCCAAAGGGAAGGAGCGTTCTGTGGGGCTGGCCGTCCAGGCTCCCGGGGCTGAGTGCCCCGCCGGGACGTCCGCACCCTCTGAGTCAGGGTGCGGCAGAAGGACTCAGACCTCCCGGCCCGGCCCTTTTGGGGCTGACCACATTTGGCACGTTGGTAAAACTCTTAGGCCTCAGTTTTTTCATCTAGAGAATCAAAACTGGAAAAAATAATACAGAAGGTATGTCATGTCACACATAAGGGGGAAGGGAAGTGGTTTTCTTAGGAGCCTAAGGCCACATCTGAGGCACAAGAGCCCCTGGGCAGAGGGGGGCTTGGCCGTCTCGCTCCTTCAAGGACAGACATCTTCCCCAGCTTCTTGAGGATTCTCATGTCATGGGCCTCGGTGACCATCTCAGGCATTGAGCAACTGTGAGCAGAGAGGTTTTCTAAGAGCAAAACTTTCTACAATAACGAAAAAATGACCCATGAAGTAGGTTTAAATATGATGTTCAACGTTGAGTTACATTTCCAGGCAGAAAGTAAGGGAAGGAAGCCAGCCACAGAGGCCCACATACTGTGCGATTTCACTTCGGCGGAGGGTCCACGCACACAGTCAATGGAGGGGCGGCCGCCCGCGGCTGGCGGAGCGGTGATGGTAAGCGGCCCGCGCTCCCCTCCGGGGTGCTGGAAACGGCCTGACGCTGGCTCTGGCGACCGTTGCACGAGGCTGCGAATCTGCTAGAACCACCAAGCGATACGCCCGGAGGGGCGGGTCGTGTGCTACGGGAATGATGTCCCAGTACAGTTACTTTTAAAAAACTTCACAGCAATAAAAAAGAAAAACCTCAAAAAGATGCGGAGAAAAGCAAAGAAAACAAATCCCCCAAAACTCTCTCGCCAGACCCAGTGCACTGACTCTTTGTAACTACAGAGAAGGGGCACTTACCTGCAGGCACTATCTCAGGTAGCCTAGTGTTGAAGGAAATTTCTTCTTTTCAGGATAAGTCCTGTGAGTACATGAGAAGGAGAGGTGTGCTATCTCTGTGAAGGGACCGATCACCACGGACAGACACCGTCAAGGGATGGACACTCAAACCATGGCCTGCAGGGGTAGAGGCTGGGAGCTCCCAGGGCTTGCTGCAAATTTGCAGGAGGCTATGCTCATGGGCCTAGCGGTGCCTCCTGCAGCAGTGCCCCATCGGGTGAGTGGCACTGGGGACTGTCCACCCCACGTCATGGAACTGAATACGACTGAGCCTGTAGCTCCATCTCCAAGTCTCATGAACTGAAAGGGGTGGAGGAACTAGTCGAAGAATCAAATGTGTCTGGTGATCGAAACGTGAGAAGACAGCAGGGTGACCAAACCCTTCTGGTGCACACACCCTGGTGTCCGGGTACAAGCCGTGTGCAGGGTGTTAGGTTTCTAGTGGCCACATTCAAGCCTAAAAAGGAGCAGGTGGAATTAATTCTGGTCGTCTTTGTAGTCCAGGACATCAAAGATGTTATTTCAATATGTAATCAACATAAGAACTCTTACCGAAATATTTTATGTTCTTCTTTTCATACCAAGTCTTCAAAATCTGGTGTGAGTTTTAGACTTACAGTGCATCTCCATTTGGATGCCACATTTCCACTAGCAATGCTTGATCTCTATTTAAATTTCATGGGATTTACAGCTTAAAAAAGTATATTCAAGGTATATATTCAAAAGTATATTCAAAGTAGGTATCCAAGGTGTTCCAAACATATTAGAAAGTTTTCCCCAACTGAAATGAGTCCCCCAAGCTCATTTCCCTTTACCATTTGCACTCACATTGACAAAAGCACTTCACCTTTTTTTTAGAAGAATTTACTTTGAAGCAAAAGCAATATCGGCTTCAAAATGACAGAGCTTCAAGTTAAGTAAATTGACCTCCCCTTGCTGTAACTCAGTTGTGCTACCTTTGAATTAGAAGGTTAGCTAGTTGGATGGCACCTCTTCAATCTGGAGGTAGATTTTGCAACTAATACACAACAACGCTGTGTATCACTATTGACTATCCTGTCTGTTCACCCTAGAAATGCTTGGGAAATCATTATTGCTGATTTGTATTCCAAAACTTTCCATTGCCAGCGAATTCTCCTGTCTGCCTGTCCAGCTAGATCAGAAATGACCTTTGAAAGGACGCATGTAAGCTTCAGGTTTGGCTCCTTTGCAGGCGGCGTGACATCAACACGGAGGCAAAGCCACTGTCGCTTGCCTGCAGCCGCCCAGCATTCGGCAAACATTCCCTTTTTCCAGGAAGTTCATGAACGGGAGGTAAAGTTGAAGTAACTCGTGGTGAAATTTGTCCACAACTCAGCCGACAAGCACAGGTAAACGTCACCGCCTGCACCAACTTCGATTCCTTTCGGCAGTTCCGTGGGTGGATGGTCAGTCGGGGCGCTTGAACACAGGAACCGGATGATGTAAAAACTCCATCCAGGACACTCTTTAGACTGTCTGCCCCAGAAAATGGAATATAAATATTTTCAATACGTATCACATTCTGGAATGAAGCAGTAGGAGACGCATCAGTGTCTTTTGAAAAAAACTCCAATTAATCCCAGTTTTCAGCCAACGTAGCCAGAGCACCATTCGTTGGGATAGAAATTAGTTTTTCCACCTCTCGCTGACACTCTCAAAGGTCCCACAATGCCCACTCCCTGCTGCTGCTTTTCGGGCCTCAGGGTGGCGACGCCTCCGCCCACATCTGAAAGCTTGGCGTTGGCCAGGCAGCTGGCTTGCAGCCCGAGCAGCCCGTCTTGTCTTTGTCCATTTACATCTGGTCCCACATTGGAACTGATGAGGCGCATTTTAGATGAGTTTATCATTATAACTCTTTTTAAGCCTAAATGAAGTTTCAAGCAGTCATAAAACTTTTGTGTGTTCTGATACGTGATGTTGGCTGAACGTGTTTTTCATGAACGCGGATTCTCTTTAACTACCGTGGGTCGCAGGCCCATCCTGCTGCTCTCTGTGCGTGGTCGGCTGCTACGTCCCTCTGCTGCCCACGACGGTGTCTTCTGGCCATGGCAACTCTGCCACTCACCTCTTGTTGTGCCTGAGTCACCCCCAGCAAGCCCTGCCAGCCTCCTGTGGTGGCACCTCTCCTTAGCCTGCAGCCGTGGCTGGAAACTTGAATATGACCGACCCTGTCGAGGCCTCAGTTGGCCCGTTTCTAAACATGTTAGGAGCCATGGAGGTTAGAACAGCCGGCAGAATTGTGGCCTATTTGACGTGAACACGCAGTGAGTGTGACACTGTTACCCACATTAGTCAGTAACATTAAAACACAGAATAAGGCGGTCTGTTTCTTGAGAAATCCTTCACCCACCAAGTGGGTTAAAGTTTGACTGGGCTTCGTTTGTTTGCTCAACCTCAAAGCAGCTTCCCCGGGGGCCAGGATCTGCAGGGCAGGTCCAAGCAGCAAATCTGAAAGCTAGTATTTGGTGTGTCTCATCCATCAACTTTGGCCTACTTCTGCGCTTCGAAAGAAGAGACACAGCCCCACAGATTCTGTGCCGATCAAGCAAACTCTGCTGTCCTTGGACCGTCTGCCCAAAGGGGGCAGGAGCTCGAATGGCAACAACAGTGGCTCTGGGTATTTCCACTGAGCGAGGGCGGGAAGCAGTGTGGCTGGGCCCCCCGTGTTCCATGCGCTTTCACACGTGTCCCCCCCGGAAGGAAGGAGCAGCACACCCACACTTTGTCCCACATTCATGTCACAGAAGCCCCAAGACAACGGTCCCCACACAGCTCGTAGGGGCCGGAGCTGGAACGTGAACTGGGAACATGACTTCCAACTGCCAAAGCCAAGGTGCTTTCTACTTTCCCACACCGCGTGGACTGTGTGTCAAAGTTCCATTTTCCAGGGACTTGTGGGGGTGGGGGGCTGGGGATCAGGGAGAAGGGAGGGTTCCTAACAAGTGGAAGCATTTCAGGGCTGCGCGTGGGCTCCACCCGTCTCTGGGCTGCAGTCATGCTCAGCCCCCGGCCCAGCCTCATCCATCCCACAGGTGGTGCCGAGTGCCCACGGGAGCCAGGTCGGGGGCTGGATCCGGGGTTCAGGCAAATAGCAGAGAAGGATCCTGCTGCTGTTGCTGCCGGAAGTGGTGTTCTTACGGTGCCACAGGGAAAGCCTTCCAGGAGACCCACATGTAGAGGACTGTGGCGTGGTAAGATTTCCTTGTGTGCCAGATGCAAAATCAAAGGAACTCCCCTGGGTGCCCAATGTCCCATCTCCGTCCACACCACTGTGGAAAAAGTCCAATTTTGCCTTCACCAGGGCAAAATTTTCTGGTCAGGGCCAGAAATAGGACCAGTGTCCAGACGTTCTGTGCCAAGCCAAGGCTAGTCCGGTCCAGCCTCTCTCGCCCTCCGGCTGCCTCGGCTTGTGTTTCTGGCCGGGGCCAGGGCGGTGCCTGGGGTCCTTGTGGCTGCTGGGCTGCAGGCAGCTGCCGGTCCCACGTGGCCGCCGTGGAGCGAGTGCACGAACGACCTGGGCCAGTGCGTGTTACCGAGCGAGCGAGCGAGAGAAGACAGGACATGTGTGTGAGGCCCAGGTTATACTATCTCGGGCTTGGGATGGACCGGGCGCTTTTCCAAAATAACCAGTCAACGTCCCAAGCTTTTGCAGGCACTGATGGGTCTGCCTCCTAACCACTCCGTCGCCCAGATCTTCCGGGGTGTGTCTCTCATCCAGCCCAGCCCGTTCCCCAGGCTAGACCGACCGGTCTCTATGGTCACCATCTTGGCTCCTACTGCACATGTGCGGAACACCCCCTTTCTCGTTCTCTCCCTCCCCACAGTGATCTGTGGGGGACAGACTGGTGGTTCCCCGGGGAGAGTGTGAAACTCTAACTTCCTAGCAAAGTAGGTAGGTTTATGCTCCCTAGTTTATGGTGCTTCCTAATGTCTGATTCCCTTTCCTCTCTTCCTTTATTAATGTCTAGCTGCCCACACGGACACCGTGACCACGGGGTGACTGGGGAAGCAGGCAGGGAGAGAGAATAAATCGATGCGAGGTCGCGCCGAGTGCTGGGGGTGACCCGCAAGCTGGGGAGTCAGAGCAGAACTTCAACAGGGTGGGCAGCTGCTCTTTGAGGGGCTCGTCAGGAAGCCTCTCTGAGGAGGGGGCCCCGCCTCACCCAGGAGCCAGCCCTCCCCAGGCTGAGGAAGGGCCTTCCAGGCAGGGACGGCCGCCCAGCCGACGAGGGCTCCCCAGGACAAGGGGCAGCGCAGGGTACATGCGAGGGGTCCGCTGGTCCTCATGGTGCCCTCCCTGTGGCCTCGGGGACGTTGTCGTTGAAGAGCTGACACAGGGCACACAGGGGGCACCTGCTGGCAGTAACAGCAGTGGGCCAACCCGGTGCCTCCCTGGCATCGTGGCCACGTGGTGCTGTTTCTGAGCGAGGAGCTGAGGAGGTGCACCGGGCTGAATGCTTGCGTCCCCTCGAGCTCATTTGTTGGGTCCTAACCCCCGTGGGATGGTATTCGGAGGGGCCTTTGGGAAGTGAGTAGGTTTACAGGAGGGCACGAGGGCGGGTCTCTTACAAGAGCGGACCAGAACCATCTGTGAGTCTGAGCCGGCAGGCGGGCGCGCAGCAGATGCCGATTCTGCCGGCTCCCTGACCTTGGCCTTCCAGCCCCAGAACTGTCTGAAGGAAACATCTGCTGTGGTATGCCCGTGGTATGAATAGTGCTTCCCCCACAGGGCTGATCCCAGAATCACGGGGACACTTAAAAATACAGATGGACCCCTGACCAGTGTGTCTCGGCAGGGTGGGCACCGTCTCTCAAAGCGAAAGTTCACTGGTTTGATTCCTGGTCAGGGCACATGCCTGGGTTGCAGGCTTGGTCCCAGGCTGGGGTGTGGGAGAGGCAACCACACATTGTTTCTCTCCCTCTCTTTCTCCCTTCCCCACTCTCTAAAAATAAATAGACAGACAGATGGATTCCAGATCTAATGTCTGAGAGTCTCCTGAGTGGTTACCCGAGCCGTTGACGCACAACCATTTCACCATGAAAACCCTTTTAAAATCAAGTTTTTCCTTGTAGACTTGTCATATAAAAGATTTTATCTAATAGACACATTTATTAGGTAACTTTACTAACCCCCGGTAAAGGGGCATCTTAAAGGAGACGTTTACAACTTTCTTCTGTGTGTGAGTGAACCAGTGCTACTATAAAGTGAACCCGAACTCACACAAACGGGACGTCCTCACCTTGCAGGTCCGTGGCCTGCACGTTTACGACTCTCCAGGTCTTCTCAGTATTGACACAGGTCGCAGACCCTTCGTTCGGCTGAGATCCCCGGGGCAGGGCACGTGAGGAGCTGGCGGCAGGGTCCCCGACTGCTGTCACACCTGGACTTTTTCCAGGTGATGGTCCTGGGCAGGGGAGGGGGCAGGGGAGGGGCAGAGAGGAGAGTACCTCCCCAGCACCTGCAGGTTCCAGCACCTGCGGGTGCCAAGTGCACATTCGCAGGAAGTTGATCATCGCCCTCTAGTGGCGATTGTGACAAGTGCAAACGCACAGACAGCACTTGAAGAGGGAGTAGTGATGTTTTGGGAAGAAATGAATTAGGTCACCAACCCCCAACAGTCAACAAGGCCATCTCCCCCCCGCCCCCCACCCAGCACACCAAAGCCCTGGCTAGACTCCCGCAGGCCTGTGCTGTGTTGGCGAATGTGGGCTTGTACCCCAGGCGCAGAGCCCTGTCCACTCCTGGCTCACAAGTTCGCTGTTTGTGCCAGGTGCCAGCCCCTGGGGACAGCTGCTGGGGACAGGAACGGGGAGGTTCCACGGGCGGGGCTGTCGTGGGCGGGGCAGGTAGGTGCGCCTGAGCCAGTTCCACCTCAATGTCAGCCTCGCTGAGTACCAGGGGGCGTGGGGAGCAGCGGGGGCTGCACAAGGCTCAGTGTCGTCAACGCCTGAGCTAGATAACAAGGGTCGGGGCGGGGGCTCTGTCTGCTGGACAGCACCCGATAATTTTAAGAAACTCTCATGACCAGAACTGCTCTCCCTGTCTGCCCGGCAGCCTCTCACTGGCCCAGGGGAGCCTCCTCTGACCCGTGTGCCCTCCCCGTGCCCTCTGACTGGGCTCTGTGTGCAGTGCTCTCACGCACACATGCAAGCGCACACCAGCCCCCCGTCCCCGCCCCTCAGTGCAGAGTGGATGGCAATGGGCCCACCTGACCCATGAGGTCCCTCACACGACAGCAGGGGGACAGCAGCCCAAAAACCGGAGCAAGGGGTGGACCTGCAGAGCATTAACCAGAACAAGACAAGAGCAAGTCCAAGACGCTAGGCAAGAAAAGCATTACGCTTCATAAAACCCATGTTTATTTAAAAAATCTATTCAGAAAGTCTGGAAAGCATAATAAATACCTGTACAGTGGCCGCCCCTCTCAAACACACACCGAAATTGCGGACAGAAGGGCCTGCGAACGTAAACGCGGCTTGTAAACAAAGTGCGAGGCAGGGGTCTGGGCAGAAAGCGCGCTCCACGCCGCGGCCGCGGGCCTTGGGCGAGTTCTCGTCCCTTCCCACGCGAGTTCCTGAGCTTGGGAGGCCGCCCTGCAGTCGCTCGTCTCTTCCTCACCATCCAGGGCCCGTTCCTCTCCCGAGTCCTCGTCACTCTCCGAGGTGAAGGACTAGAGCATGCGGGGGCAAGCGCAGTGCAGGCGGTCGCCTGGCACAGGGCGCGGCCGTCCCGGCACGCAGCCGCGGGGACACTGTTTAATGGACAACACTGGCTGACACTGAGAACTGTCGTCACTAAAAAGCAAATGGCCTTCCAAACATGGACACACAGGGGGCCAGCTCACAGCCAGACGGTCTGACCTCAGGACCGCAGGAACACCTCGTGCTCACCCAGCCTGGCTTGGGGTGGCACCTGCGAAGGCCCTCACGCCAATGGGACGAGCCAGGTTTCTCTCAAACTGGGGGCCACCAGGGAGGGGCGACGCCCTCGCGGTGCCGTGAAGGGTCTGGGTCACGGTGGGCTAGAGGCCCGGGGCCCGGGGCCCACTTTTCTCAGAACGAGTCCTGTGATTTGCCTCCCCAGGGCCGTGCGACTTCCTGTCACCCGTGCAGGTCCTACAGAGCCGTTCACCGAGCGAGGGGCGCCTGTGCGGACGCGGTGAACGCACTCACCGCCCTGTCATTCCTGCACGACGGTGTGAGCCGCCGGTTTCTCCACGTGAGACTCTGGGGAGCTGGGTTTCCCAGTGGTATCACCCCTTCTCGAGGCTGCCTTTCCCACATCACCCTGCACAAGGGTGGGGACACAGAAGTGTTTAACAGGCTCAGTGGAGCAGGGAGGAGCAGTGGGTCTGCGGGGCCTGCAGGTCCCCGACCCTCGCAGAGCAGCGTGGGGCGAGGTTAGCCTCGTGGGTCCCTTTGGAGCTGAGAGCTAGGATGTCAGGCTGCACTCGCCACATAGCAGAGACGGATGGGGGCTGGGATGTCACAGCAGGGACGACAGCGTGGACACACCTGCTGCCCCGCCACCCCCTCAGCTCTGGGTCCCTCCATCAGAATTCGGGGACACACCTCGTGCAGACAGGCCAGGCTGAGGGCACGGCAGGCAGCTAGGGGCCAAACAGCAAACACGAGACACAAAGACTTTGGTCGATTTCTAGGAGGGGAGACCCTGTGACCTACGGGCGCTCCAGCGTTCCCTGTTTCTAGGAAGTGGAATCATTCGGACCTAAGCAGAACTACTGAGGGCGGAAGTCACTGCAGCCTTGGGAAGCATTTTCTATCGAGAAATCGACAAACACCTAGTGGGGCCATGCAGGGGCACAGGCGCACGGATCTGTCCCGCCTTTCACGTCTCGGGGCGCTGAGGAGAAAGTGCCGGGTGGGGTGACTCAGTTCACGTTCTGAGGTGTGAAAGCCATGGGCCAAGATAAGGAGTAATTTTCAGAGGGTGGCACGTGTGTGTGTGTGCGTGTTAGAGTGAGCTGAGGTCGAGGGAACAGAGAAACAATGAAATATCTTGTTTTTAGAGAAAACTTGGCTGTGACTGACAGGTGCTCCGGAGGCCCTGCCTGAGAGCAGCGGGACCGACGGCCCGAGGGGTGAGTGACGGTCCTCCTGCAGCCAGGTAGGAGGCTCCCTGGCGGGGGACGGGCTGGGAGGAGGCAGATGGACACACACGCGCTCTGCTCCAGACCTGGGCAGTGGGCTGAGCCTGTCGCGATTTTACTTAACAGGAACGCACACCTGTCTGGCGGCAGCACGCTGCACCTGTGCGCACAACCAGGACATGCTCACTGTCACGGGTCGCCGGTGGAGACGGGTCCCGGCAGCAGACATATGACACGACAGCACGGCTTCCACAGACTGCACCACCGCCCTGCTATCCAAGCTTCCAGCCCCTGGCCATCCCCTTCGGTCCCAGTGGGGTGACACAGAGGACTGAGCTCAGGGTCCCGACGGGCAGTTTCCCGTGGAGGGGGACGGGAGCGAGTCGAGCAAACCCACTGCTGCGAGGAAGCAGGCCGTGCTGGCCAGGCCCTCAGCCAGTGGGCGCCAGGGGCCAGGAGACAAAGGCTCTTTGGGTCGTCTTCAGGGGACGGGGCTCTGCCCTAGTGCCCCGTGCCCGCTCTGACATTCTTTGGCCGTGGGCACCTGGGACCTCGAAGCCTGCTCCCTCCTATACGGAACTAGGACCACATGTCGCAGGCCTGACCGGGTGACGGCCTTCTCGTTGGGAAAACGTCTACCCACGTGAACAGGAGCCACGGTGGTGAACGGGGCCGGCAGGAACCGCTGGGGTTCGGCGTGGCGGCTGCGGGGCCGGAGTCCCCGTGGCTTGCGGGGAAGGAGATGGCAAGGCTGGCAGAGCGAGGCGTTGGGAAGTCGCCACCTGGACCCTCTTGGGCTGAACGAGGAAAGGTGGGCCGAGCGAAGGCGCCTGTGGTCGCTCCTGCGACACCCGCGAGGCCGGCGCCAGCGAGCCGCGGACGTCGTGGGTCCTTGCGCTATAACCGCGTGGACGTGAGTCTCTTCATGCCTCTGCGCTGGGCCAGGCTGGACGACAGCACAGGCTCCAGCCGCGGGGCCTGAGGGGTCCTGTTTAGGGCAAAGTAGGTGGCGGCCATCGCGCCCTGCAAGACAAGGGAGAGGGCTGGGTGATCGCGATGCCACCGCTCCAGCTGGGGGCCGGTGGCCGCCGCCTCTCTGGCCTTGGTCTCCCCCATGTCCCGGGGGAGGGGGTGAGTCCCCTGTGGGCCACCAAGTGCAGTGACCTCAGGGCCTTATCACCAGGCCAGCCCAGCACCCCCGCTGGCCTTGAACTCTGCCCCAGTGGAGGTCCAGTTCCCCGCTTCCGGCTGGGCAGCGGCCTGCTCTGGGCCTGCTGGGTCCGCACGCGTACTCGCGCCCCACCAGGGCCCGACCGCCTCCACCTGGCCACGTTTGAGGGGCGGGGCCACCTGGGGGAACGGGAGCAGGTCTGAATCTTCAGGGGGGTCTGGGCTGGACCGCTCCTAACCGGGGGGCTCCAGGCCCCGCGGGCTGGGGCGGCCCCCCCTTTTCTGAGGAGGCCCCCCGCGGAGTGGGGCCCTGCGGGGCTTCGTGCTCGGTTTCTGAGTGCGGGGCTCGGGGGCGGGGCCTCGCCCCTGCTCAGAGGAGAGGCTCACGGGCTAGCCCTGACAATGTAAGCTGAGGCAAGGTGGCGTCTCCGGAAGGCTGGCTCTGCCTCCCGCACCCCATCCTGCCGTGACCCCGAGGCCTGGCGGGCGAGTAGCCTCAGTCCTTCCCCAGGCACGGGGCCGAGGGCGGCCGCCTAGCTGGGGACCTGGGCCTGCTTGTGCTGCAGTCAGGCCCCAGTTCCCGCGTGCCCATCCGTCCACGTGGCACGCACTAGTGGGCGTCAGTGCATCATGACAGAGGGGACCAGAAGCCACTGCCCGCTAAGTCCATTCAAGGACACAGGACTGCAGGGACTCAGAACAAGTAGTTGTACCACCAGGTCAAGAAAGCCAAGGCTGGGGTGGTCGGGTGGCAAGTCCACCGCAGCACGTGGATGGAGAGAGCAGCTACCCTGCGGGCTGAAGGCTCGAGGTCTCTGGGTCTGAGACGCTCCCGCTGAGGGCTGGGGAGAGTGTGGGCCGGGGGCAACCCCACCTGTGCTCAGTCTATAGCCCTGTGCCTCTCCAGCAGCCCCCAGGGCTCAGGCCATGCTCACATACGAGGCGGAGCCCGGTGTCGGGTGCCTGTGTGGGGAAATCTATCGGGAAAATTAGGGGAGGGTGGGGCACAGAGCACAGCTGGGACTCCCGCCTGGCCTGGCCCGGGGGCTGCCAGCCTCATGGATCAGGTGTCACTAAAACCCAGACACACCTGTCCAGGGGCCGGCTGTCCAGGGGTGTCTGCGCCACAGTCAGGGACAGAGCCGAGTCCTCGCGACAGAGGCATCTGGCGCACGAAGCCTCACGCACTTACTGTCTGCGCGGTCAGAGGCACAGGCAGGGCTCTGGTCTAGAGCGGGGCGCTTGGGACCAGGAGGTGGGGCAGACACGAGACCCTCCCTCCACCTCTCTCTCTAACTCTGTGTCTTCCTTTCTCTCTGTCTTTGTCTCTCTCCTTGTGTCTCTGTCACACACACACACATGCACGGAACCTGTTAGCCGTGTTAACCGACGCTGGGACTTATGCAGAGAGCTGTCTGTGCTTGCACGTATGTGGTGAAATGTGGAAGTGCCGTCCGAATACCTGGGACCCCCTTCTGCACGCTGCGGTTCTTCAGGTGAGCACGGTGGCCTCGCAGACCCTCTTTGGGGTCCCCCACCCCCCGCCCCATTTTGCTCTCCTGACCCTTGTAAATACCTTCACCAGGTGGACGTCCTGCCGGCTGAGCTGGTGTTGGGACAGGTACTCTCGGTTCACAATCCACGGGTGTTTCAGGACCTGAACTGCCGTCAGACGCTGGTGAGGGTCCACGTGGAGCATTTTGGAGACCACGTCCTGTGGGGAAGGTCGGGGAGGGGAGGAATGGGCTCATCCGAGCTGTTCACAGAGCCCTCAAGCAAACTCCGCTCTCCCTCAACCACTGTTCCTATGTGAATCTTTGCATTTTGGGGTCAGGTATTTATTTTCAGGTTGATAAGCGTGTGGCTGGTTTTTAAGTTTTAACCCTCAGAGGTTTATATCATGTTAAAGATTTTATGTCTCAAGAGGGATCACACATGGTGTCAAACGGTGCACGCGCGCTACTGAAATACTGTTTTATTAAGATGGTATCTTCCCAAAGGGAGAAGCCGAACTAGGGAGCTTCCCACAGAGCGCAGGCCAATTCTCAATGGTGTGTGTGTGTGCAGACACATTTTCATCAGGGTTGCCTACAAACATCTGCTACCAACAGTCACCAACCACGGAACAGACAACTTGTAAATGTGCCCTATGCCCCAAGGGGTCCTGTCCAATAGACGGGGCTCGATTATTTCATTGTAAGGTAATAATGACCATTCCTGAAGCTGGTCGAACACAGAGCTCCATGTTCCGCGTACATGTTGCAGCACACGCACACGTGTGTACAGTGAGAACCACGACTCGTGTTCACACAGCCTCCACGCCCCTGTTCTCGTGAGTCATCGGACAAGCCTTGGGGGGAGACAGGGTGGATGTCACTTTCCCCATTTTGGGGGTGAAGACACTGATGTTCCTAGTGACTGACCAAGTGCCCGGGGAAGGCCCGAGGGGAGAATCCAGGGGTGGCCATGAGCCGCCGCCGCCGCACGAACCAGGTGATCAGAGTGGGAGCGCATGACGTGGCGCTGAATTACCCGGCAGAATTTCTGGTCATAGCCCGCATCACAGAAGTGCTACAAAATACCCTTTCTTTCCACAGAGAAGCCCGATGCCTTTTAACAGCCAATAACATTACTCCGGGTCACTTCTTGGAACGAACGCCTCCTGGAAGTACCCGTCCTCGTACCCACTCGCGGTGACTGGAAGCAGAGAGGCCCAAGGCCTCGTCGTGCAGAGGTGCGTTTGCACACGTTTGGCATGCAGAGGTGGCAAAAACGAAGGACGCCGTGGGCCATGCCCGCTTCTGGAGGACTGGAGGGCGTGTGGCGTGTGAGGGCAGCACTGGGGAAGGCACCAGGGACTGCAGGAGTGGGCATGGCCGTGGCGGGGCAGGAAGGCGTTGGCGAGGCCCCGGGGGGCAGGGAAGCCCTTTTCCGGCTGGATCTCGGGGTGCGCCCCGTACTCGGCTTCATTCCCCACACGCCCTCCCTGCCCCAACACCTGCTTCAGAGGTCGTGCCTCAGAGAGACCACCAGCACCCACGCCCTGAACTAAGAGAGTCCTACGCTCGCTAGAGACAGAGTGGGTGAGAGGGAGTCCTGGGGGGTCAGCGTCACTAATCGCCAGCTGCCGTCACCTCCACCGTCACCTCCGCAGTCTCCTCCACAGCTCTGTGGTCATTGCCGCCATCCCCCCGCCAATGAGGTCACACAGTGATGGCGATGGCAGGCCTGGGGTCGGAACCCAGAGCCCCCACTCCCCTTGCAGCCACTTTACAGTGACACGGGGGACAGACTGTCCACGCTGCTGCTCACTGGTGGCTGGACTCCAATTTACTGCTTGGTTAGAGAGAGGTTCGCTGCTGTCCACCCAGTCTGACGGACAGAAGAAACAGGGCTGGTCATGCCCCGGGCAGCGGCAGGGGAGCCCAGATGCAAAGTGTGCAGAGGTGACAGGGACGCGGCCCTGGCCCGAGGCTCTGCTAGATCAGTCTGCGATCACTCACACGGGGCAGGCATTCCGCAACACCACTAGCCGCGGAGTGGTTACTTTTATGTGCCACCATGGTTAGGCTGTGGTACCAGTGTTTGGTCAAACGCCAGTCTAGAAGTTTCTGTATTTCTAGAGGTATTTCTTAGATGAGACTGACATTTAAATGAGTGGAGTCTGAGTGAAGCGGAGTGCCCTCCACAATGGGCGGGCCTTCCCCAACCCGTGGGAGGTCGTGAGAGAAAAAAGAAGAGGCCCCGAGGCCTGGCAGGCGGCCTTGGAGCCGGGCAGCAGCACAGCCCCGCCCGGCGGCCCGCCTCCTGCTGCACGGGCTTGGGGCTCTGCAGTTGCACAGTCAGTGAGCCAACCTCTTAAAAACAACCCCCTCTCCGTCCCTCTGTGCGTGTGCAGACACCGTATTGGCTCCGATAACCCGTGGCTGTAGGAAATGTGACAAGCTCTATACGATACTTGTGCCGTTTCTCTTTTAGCTGAGCAGCTTTTAAAAAACGGATGGGGATAAAATACCTATCTGGTTTATAGGACAGGCGCCCCCTGCCTAGTTGTCACAGGTGAAGTGGTTGCTGGGGAGTCGCCACACCCAAGGGCGTGCAGGGCAGCGAGCTCACCTTGGCCGCGTCGGAGATGAAGTCCCAGTTCCCGCCGGACAGGGCGTACTTCCCGCTGCCGATCCGCGCCAGGATCTCCTCGGCAGTGTCGTCCGGGCCGTTGGCAAACGGGGTGAATCTGTGGGAGGAGACCATTGACGGCGATGAGCTCCCAGTTTATCACCTCAGGTAGAGCTCGCAACGGAACGCTGCCAACCTGTTGTTAAAAACGGCTGTTTCTTCCCCATTAAGCTCCAAATCCAGGACGTACGGCAAAGCGCCACTCACTTCTTAATGCTACATTGGTTTTCCTTACTTGGTCAAGGCCAAGGGTGACAGGACAAGTGAGGAAGGCTCAGGGGGCTGGGATAAACTCTTCTGGGCTGCCCCTGGCTTCCCTGGGGACAGGTGTTAGGTGGTCTGCCTGGCGGTTTGGTTTCCACGGTGATGGCGTAATATGATGGATGAGAGCCTGAGGCTTGAAGTCTGAGAGGCCCCTGGTTATCTATGACCAACTTTGGGTTCTTGGACAAATTGATTTTTGAGCTTGAGCTGCAAAATGGGTAGAAGCATGTGCTCACAGGGACCTTGGCAGTGACACGCACACACACTTAGGAGGTGCGTGTGCAGGGCTTCACGCATCGAGAGGGCGTGAGGGATGTTTATCCTGTTGCCCCTGCGTGTGAACCAGGACACATCGGCACATGCTGCCCTAGAACGGAGTCTCGTGAGGTTCTACCAGCGCAGCTGTGATCCCAGTTCAGCAAAATGGCATCGCGAGCATCAGAAGAGCCGCCCGGTGACCCAGCCGTGTGACGTCCGGACATCGCGGCTGCTTCCCTGCCACCGTCGGCACTAATTACTGACTCATGAGGACATGCTCATCGAGGCCACGGAAAAAGCAGGCCGTTCCCACCCATTCTCGCGAGTGGCATCTGGTCCACGTTGCGTCAGTAGACAGGGCTGGGCGACCCCTCCCTCGAGTACTTAAGAGACTTGAAAATGTAGGGAACGGAGGTTTTTAGAAATCTCGGCCTTCACGGGTGGAAAGAACCTTAACTGCCACGCCGTGTTTCCTCTCATTCACAGGGAGGGGAGCGAGGCCAGTGGAGGTCGGGGGCCAGCCTGGGGGCCGAGCTCGTGACAGAGACATGACCCGCTTCCTCTAACGCCAGGGCCTCGTCCCAGGAAACCAGTCCACACACATCTGACGGCCACAGCGCCATGAGCGGCTGTGTCCTTCAAGATGCTGCTGACCATGACCTTTCACGGGCACTTCTTGGCACAAGGGGGTGCTTTTAAGGAGCGGATCTCTTGGCCTTAGCAGGGAGTGGCCCTGTGCAGGGGTAAGGGTGTGGCTGCGAGGCCAGAGGCCCAGTGCTCCGTGGGTGAGCTGGGGTCGGCAGGCCCCGCCCCCTGGTTCTGGAGACACCCTCTCATGGAGACACACAGCTAAGTCCCCTGTCCTGATCTCCAGTTGTCCTGAAAGGGCTGAGGAGGTCTGCGGGTTTGCCCACACCCGCCCCGAGGGGACCGCGCGGGCACAAAGGCCCTCGGGGCTGACGCCCACGTGCAGGCCTGCATTACCCCGCCAGCATGGTGTACAACAGGATGCCCAGGCTCCAGATGTCGCACGCCGCGTCGTAGCCCTGCCTCTTCAGGACCTGCAGTGGGAAACAGACGGCAGCTAAGCGCTCGGACCCTCAAGTTCAGGGCAGGTCGCGGTGATGGGACGAGGGTCTCGGCAGAGCAGGGATGGGGAATGTTGGCCCCCGAGGACTCGCCCTGGCGGAGCCAGAGGTCCTGCCGGATACAGGACAGGCAGGCTGAGAAGGAAGCCTTTAATTTTTAAGGCAAGAGAATTTTTAATTATGGTAAAATAGACCTAACATAAAATCGACCATCTGAACCATTTAAAAACATTTTAAAATTGATTTGAGCGAGAGTAAGGGAAAGAGAAAGGCCGAGGGAGAGGGAGACATCGATCCGTCGTTCCGCTTATTTCGCATCCATTGGCTGACCCTTGTATGGGCCCTGACCTGGGATGGACCCCCAGCCTTGGTGCCGTAAGGACAGTGTTCTCACCCACGGAGCTCCTGGCCAGGGTCAGCCATCTTTAAGAGTGGCACTGGGCACATTCGCCCTGCCGGGCAACCGTCACCACCATCATCTCTGGAGCTTCATCATCCTCCCAAACTGATGCCCGGCCCCATCGAACACTCCTGCCGCTCCCCCCGCCCAGCCTCTGGCGTCCCCCGTCTGCACTCTGTGTAAGACGCCAGCTCCAGGTCTCAGACAGCACTCAGCCTTCCGCGTCTGGCTTTTCTCGCTTCCCATAACGTCTTCAAGGCGCGCCTGTGTTTTGCCCAGGACAGGACTTTTGGAGGCTGGGTACTATCGGCTACACCAGGCTTTGTTCACCCATTCAGCCACTCATGCCCGCACGCGTGGCTTCCGCCTCTTGGCCACTGTGAGCAACGTTGCTGGAATGTGGAGGGCAGACACCAAGCAAAGCGATAAAATAAGCTGTGTCTGAGCAAGGTCAGGGGCCGAGTCTTTTCTGTTATTTCTGTTCTCTGAAGCGACTGTGACCTGAACCAAGGTTCTGCCAGGCACGGTCTCTGCTCGCAGCCCTTCTTACCTCTGGGGCGACAAAGTTGGCCGTGTAGCAGGGTGTCATCAGCAGCCCGTTCTCGGCACGCAGCTGCTTGGCAAACCCGAAGTCGCAGATCCGGATGGATTCGGGGTTCCCAGACTCGTCCACATACAGTATGTTACTTGGCTTCAGGTCTCGGTGGACAACCTGGAAAGGCAGGAGGAACCCGCCTAACTAGGGGGCATGGGGCGGAGGGGGCACATGCTCAGGAAGGTGAGGCGTATTTGGGAACCGTTTCTTCAGAGCAGAGTCGGCAGCCTGGATGACCTACTCAGAGGCCCCACTCCCACCCTGACGCGCAGATCCGAGGCGCCAGGCTAGCCCTCCGACGGTGCGCGAACATCTGAATGAGTAGGTCACCAGGCAGCTATGCATGGTGAGGGAGCGGCTGAGGGGCCGGCAGACAGAAGGAGATCGGGCGAGGTCAGGTGACACTAACAGAAAAAGCTCTAAAGATGAGCATCTGCCTCAGGCCTTCCAGAGGCCAGGGGTTAGGTGTTGGTGCACCTGTGAAGGACACAGTGACCAGACGGTCGCACAGAAGCCCCGGAGCAGGACCCGAGCTGAGGGATGGCCGCACTCAGCTGAGGGGCGGGTCAGCGACAGCTGTGTTGGCAGCAGGGCAGCCACACCTTGAAGCAAAGCAGCTGTTTAGGGCCCAGGGCGCTGTCTCCTGAAGGGGACAGGGGTGGACTGCAGGGCCACGGGTGGTGCCGGGAGAGAGCTCGGAAGCTGAGTGTCTCGGCGTCCTGTGCAAGCCCGGGGAGAGGACACAGGAGGAGTGCTGAAGACACCCACGGGCAGCCTGCTGGGTTTGCAGAGGCCCCGGAGGCAGGGACCAGAGAGCACGCGTCCAGTTCCAGAACTTGCTCCCATCGACCGCCGCAGACCTGCGGAAACCACCAGGCCGGGCTGCCTGCTGTTCTCAGCGCACGGTGACCACACAGGAGGACCCAGTGTGGGTCCTGGAAGAACACCCTCCTGCTTGGGGATGACTCACTGACCACACGCACACGGCTGGCCAAGGAAGGACGCCTGCCTCAGGAGATGTGCCCAGAGGTGGGGCGGGGGGGAAGTGAGGAGGAGGGGACAGGCCCTGGGGAGGCCGCGTCTGGGGCCGAGAGCCCTGGGGGGCGAGGCAGTGTTGGGTGGAACCGCTGTCGCTCGCTCATCTGCGCTTGGGGGCAACAGCTCAAGCCGTCCGTGCTCTGGTGTCCTTATCCATGAAGCGGGGCCACCAGACGTCTGGACTGCGGGGGGCAGGGGGCCGAGAGCAGCGCCTCAACTGTGGTGAGGGCCGTGAGAACCTCAGTGTCACCCCCACTTAACATAAAATGATCTTACTTCTTTCTTAGAGAGAGATGAAGACGAAAGACAGGGAGAGAAAGGTCAATGCGAGACTCGAACGCGGGCCAGCTGGGGGCTGGACCCACAGCCCAGGCCTGCGCCCTGACTGGGAGCCAACCCGCGACCTTTCGCTTTGCAGGACAACACTCGACCCACCGAGCCACACCTGTCGGGCGCGCTGTCGTCACTTTTATCTACAGTATGGCTTTGCGTTGATTAAAAAATTCAAGTTTAAACAGGGCGAGTGAGGGAAATTCTAACATTTCCCTTTATCGAGCCCAGATTTTTGCTACAACTGATCCAGGTGGACTTAATTTCCTCCCTCGGCCGCCCAGACACAGGATGCACACGGGTGACGTCAGACCCAGAGGGGCCGGAGGCAGAGGAAGGTGCAGACGCCCCGCCCCGCCGCTCACCCCCTGCGAGTGCAGGTAGTCCATGGTCCTGCTGAGGGTGCACAGCACCTCGCTGGCCTCCCGCTCCGAGAAGCACCTCTGCCGCAGAATGCGGTCCAGCAGCTCGCCGCCGCGCATCAGCTCCGTCACCAGGTACACGAACTTCCCGTCGTCGTAGACCTGGGAGCCGGGAGGAGGCGTGCGCACGTCAGTGCAGCGCAGTCGGCCCCCCTGCACACCCCCCGGCCCCCGCCGCTGCCTGGCCCCGCGGCCCCCCGGCGAGAGGAGCAGCTGCAGAGGGCGCCCTCCCAGGAGGTAAAAGCAAGACCTGTGTACAGCAGAAATGAGCGAATGGCCAGTCCAATCCCACCAGACATGGCTCTTAAGGCAACACCAGCTTAAAACACCCACAGCTGGTCAGGGACTTGGACTGCGAAGCCAGGAGCTCATAGCTGCCCTGCTGAGGTGCCAGCTGAAATGAACCCTAGCCTTGGCCCTGCCCACGGCCCGCCACCAATGCAGACATTTGTAGACTGAAACGTGGACGCTTGCACGACACCTCGGGCAGCAGGGTGCAGACTCTCAGTGCATCTAGCACCCGGGGGTGCTTGTGCACGGGCAGGTCCTGACCCTGCAGGCGGGGAGGGGAGCCCCGCCCCGCGTTTCCGACATTCTGTGCCCACGGGCAGCACGAGGAGCAGCCAGGCCCTGGGGCCCAGGCAGGGAGGGCAACAGAGCGCGGGCTAATTTAGCATACGGGGGGGTTTTTATTTCAGAGCAGCGAGAGAAAAGGAGGCTTTCATCACAGGAGCTGCAACGCCCTGGCTCTTCCTACGTCACACTGTGTGCGCGACACTCGCGCTGCACGGGGCCCAGCACTGAGGAGAGCTTGGTGGAAACAGAGTAAAACACCTAAATACAATTCCGTTTCAGCTTCCAGACCAACGAGTTTTCAAAACACATCACGAAATTAATTTGTCCAACTCTGACTCAATAAAAGATGTGATGTTAATTGGCCACATTTATGTCTGAGTTCATGGACGATAAAACTCTGCTTTTGAGAACGCCCACTGATGCCACGCGTGATGAAAGTGGTCTGAGATGCTTAGGGGGTTTCCGAGTTAGCTGCCCTGTGTGGGGGGCTCTCGACATAAAAGGGAAACGGCGAGAGGGCGGAGGCCACTGAGACCCACGGGGGACAGAGCCGGGCTTCCTCTCCAGCTTTGCGGGCGAGGTCCTTGTTTCAGTCTCCTCCACAGTGAACTGGCAGTTGGGAGCCCTCTCCCTCCAGGGATTCATGGGGCCCGAGGGGAAATCGAGGTGGCCCCATGATGCTGGAGTCATTTGCAGTGCGAGGTGGGAGGAGGGAACTCTGCCGTGCGCCCCCCAACCCCGGCCCCAACGCGGCCTGGGGCCCTTCTTGGAGGCTGGGGACGCCTCCTGAGGGCTCAAACGTGGCTGGTCCCTGCCCCCATTCTGCCTCTGCTGGGGGTCGGTGGGGGGGCACTAACGGCCCAGCAGGGAAGGGAAAGGGGGCTGAGCGTCTCCATGTTGCCACTGCAGGGAGGCCACTTACGTCCTTCAGGGTGATGATGTTGGGGTGCTGGCCGTACCTCAGCAGGATTTCTATCTCTTCCGAGGGGTCTCTTTTACTCTTATCGATGATCTGAAACAGACAACACGGATGGGCGGGAGGCTCTGGGACCGCCGCGGCCTGGGCCCTGTCTGCCCCTCCTCCCGCCCGCTCACCCTCCACCGAGGCAGTTCATGACTGCCTAGAAATTCGCGTAACCCATCCTTTCCCAGCCGGCCGGGAGTGACATTTACAAAAGGGCACTCAGTTTTAGGTATTACTAGGGTTGGCTGCAGGAGGGTGGGTTTGGAGAGCCCACTGGAACGACAGGCTCTGGGTGGGGGGCCTGCGCGCTTTGCTGTGCCCGAAGCGAGCCTCCAGCAGCCGCCAAATGCAATCGAGCGCGCGGTTCTCGCCGAGGGCTGTGGGGCTGGCGCCTGTGGGATCCCTCTGCGGCTGAGGCCTGTGGGCCCTCGCGCTTCTTTCTGCCCCCTCCGCCCCCAGCTCTGTGCCCCGCGTCAGAGGACAGACACAGCCCCCGCCCTGTGAAGGCGGACGGCTCCCAGCAGCGACGAGCCCGCCTTGAAGCAGGGAGCCCTCTGGGGGCGGGTGGTGGCCGTTTCCTCCACAGGCACCCTGCGCTCAGGGCGCCTTTCGTGTGAGAGCTGCGCTCAGAATGGAAGAGAGGCCTGACTGTCGTTTGCATCAGGCCCACCTGACGTAAAGGCGTTCGCGCTTCGGGGGACGTGCCCTCACTGTACCCAGTCTGAGGGAGGTCTGCTTTCTCTGTGGTGTCTGAGGCGCCCGGGGAATCTTTGCATAAAACTCCGTCTTTCTCTTTCAGTGAGCAAAGTGCTTGGGCAGCATCTGCGCGCGGTGGGTACTCTGTCCCCATCACCTGTCCTCCCCGCCCATCATTGACATAAGGAGTCCCCACAATGTCAGCTCCTCTCTCCCATCTCGCTCACAGCCCGCCGCTGAGCTCCAGTGACGTCGGTAGACTGTGGGCGCAATGACACGCGTGACAGATACGTGACACACCGCCGTTCTCTGGCTGCATTTCCTTCCACCAAGGTCCTGGCTGGGCCACCACAGGGACCCAGTCTGTTACTGAAACCAGCCAGTAGGTGGCGCACTGCTCTCATGGACCTAGGGCGGGCTGGTCCTTACACAGGGCGGGGCCTGGGCCCGCGGGGGTCCTAGGACTCTGCTCCAGGTCCCTGCCGGGCCACCCGGTCTTCTGGGCTGGAATCTTTTCTTTGTAATTTGAGGTTAAAAATACAGGGTCCGGCACAAATAACGCCCCCTTTTTTATTACAAAATCATAAGCATGTTCATTCTGTAACATAACGGTCACACTTGAGCACACCATATGACATTTTAGGTGAAATGTTCAAATTAAAACCATAAATTATTACACCCATGTTATCACCCTACCAACCACACCCAAGCAGGCGTTACTTCTGCCGGACCCTGTATATTAGTGGATTTTTAAAAATTGGTAGATTTTTTCCCTCATAAAATGTCATGAAAGAAATGTTTTCTTAGCATATCTGTTGCTTCCCCCTCAGAGTGGATAAACAAGAAAGAGGAAGCTTTTTCCTACAGCCAGGGGCCGGGGGCAGGGCGGGCGGCATTTAGACCCGAGCCGGTGGCTGCAGGGAGGGGGCGCCCACGGGACCCTGGCCGCTGCCTGTCCCCGGTCTGCTCGCCTGCGCTGACGCGGTCGGACACACAGACACACGTGCTGCTCAGGCCCAGTGTTCAGGTCCTGAGTTCTGTCAGCGGGCGCTGGCTGCTTTTCTCCGCACACCCTTTCCGGTTCTTGTTTTGCCTGTGTCTTTCAGGGAGGAGGGCTCTTTGTGAAAGGTGAGGGAGGGGCTCCCAGCAGAGACGCCCAGCGCTGAGACGCGGCCGCTGGTTCCCGGGCACAGGCCGCAGCCTCTGCGGGGCGGCAGTGCCTGGCGGCAGCGTGGGCATGTTCTGCAGACACGTCAAGGAAGAAGTCCTGTCTGTGGGGTCAGTTTCGTGCGACTGTCAGTGTTCGGCTTGCTTGGAGCTCCAGCCCTGGTGGACTGCGGTCCTTGTCTTGAGAATCTCACTGTTTTAAAATCTCTCTGACGCAACAAGGTGGAGGGAGGAGTTCTCCACCAGCAAGTTTCTGGGCCAGGTCCCCCCTCTGCCTACCTGTGCCCAAATAATAATGACTGCCACCAGAAAGGAGTGAGGGACCAGCCTGCCCCCCATTCTCACCTGGCCATGGCCACAGACAGCAGGGCACTGCCCGGAGCTCAGCCCCCAACCCTGCTGGTAAACAGTCTTCCTGGGGGTGCCCTAGAACAAGGGACGCGTGTCCACTTTCCTGGGAGAAATCCAGCCGTGATGCCCACGGAGCAAGTCCGGCCTCGCCAGCAGATGGCCGACAGCACTGGCTGTCCTAGGAGGTGGCTGACAGGGCCGCGACGCTCTTACTCCTGGCGGCTGCAGAGTGGGACAGGCCGGGGCCAGACTTCACCCCCATGGCCACGCCTTTTCCTCTTCCCTCCTGCCTCTGTCTTCCTCTTCGTCCTCCCCATCCTGTGCGGTGCTTCCTCCCTGGCACCGCACGCCTGGGCTGGGGCTTTGCTGCGGGACGCGATTAAGACTTGGGTGAACTCGCTGGCTCCTGAAAAGCCCCCCGCCCCAAACCAGGGCAGGGACTGATATTTCCGCGGACTCATCAAAGGGGTCACTTGAAACAAGGCAGGGGGAGCGCGCTATCACCTGTGGAATTTAAAGGATGCCCTGCACAATTGATTTAAACAAATGACACACAGAAGGAATGCCAAGGTTTCCTGCCAGAAAAAATTAAAATTTCCACACCAATCAGTTTTCCTTCTAAAAACGAGCTCCGTCCGTGTCAAGCAGCTGCCCTGATCCCACTGCCTTTCTGGGCGACGAATCGCGCGCACGGCGCAGAACAAGCACAGAAACACTGGTGTCGCTGCAAAAGGTCTGGGGCCATGAGTTTGAGTCGGACCCCTTCTCGGGAGAGAGGCCCCGCCTCCGTGAGTGTGTCAGCCACACGCCACGGCCAGTGTCAGGTACTGGGTGAGAGATGCCCCACAATGGTAAGGATCTCACTTTTGTGTTTCTAGCCGATTCTAAGGTACTTTCAATAACGTAACAATGACGTGCTGCTGGAAAGAGGCGTGTGCTTCCCTGGGGGAGCCTGATCCCCGGGGCGCTGCGCACACACCCCGCACCCCCGTACAGGGGGCCGGTCAGGCAACAAAGGAGCTGCCTCCCAGGGGACGTCTGCACGAGAGGTGCCTGCATCTGCAGGTCCGAGGACAAAACGGGCCCAGGAGTGGCCGGCTGGCAGGAAAGCCCAATGAGCTCCTGGCTCTTCAGGGATGTGGCTTCTCGCTGCAGCCCTTGGCTCTGTGGCCGGAGGGTCCTGCACGAGTGGGTGGCACGTCCCCGGAAACAGCCTGTGCTCCTGCCTGGACCTGGGGCTGTGCCTGCCACAGGAAAGGGGCTTACAAAGAACTATGGAAATGCATGAGAGCCACCGACGGCCGCACAAGGGAACCTGTCTTAGACGAGAAGGGCTCTAATGACAGTGACGGCCAGAGGAAGGGACGGCAAGATTGGGACTGCCAGGGAGAGCTCCTGACTGGTGTTTCTCTTTTAAATGAGACTAACCCTTGACTCCCACAAGCACTGGGATGGGGTTGGGGACAGGAACTGGGCTAGATGTGCGTCAGAGGTAACAGGTGCCCAGGGAAATCGCTGCAGGCCGGGGAGGACGTGTGACAGGTCGGGAGCCACAGGGCGGTGGGGAGGCCCTGACTGAGAGCCGGGACCCATGGAGCTGAGGCGCGGGCACTCCAGTCTCAGGAAAAGTTCTGGGCACAGGAGGGGTCAGCCTGTGTCCCTCAGACAGCGGCTTCCTGCGTCCCGGGATCAGCTTGTGAGAGCCACCGCGTCCCAAACCTGCTCTGGAGCTACGGCCTGTTCTGTGGAGTTAGAGCTGCCCTGCCCCTATCAGGAGGCCCTGACTGGGCACAGGGCCACGGGGTGACGGTGACGGCTCCTGGGATCCCCCAAGCTCTGGGTCCGGGGTCAGCCTGCTCGGCAGCCCTCCCGTGCCCACCCTGCACTCCCACACCCCTGCCCGCTCGGACTTGTCTGCATGGCCTCCCCCTCACCGGAGGCCCTCAGCCTGGGCACTGCTGACGTTTGGGGCTGAGCAAGTCCTCCTGGGAACAGTGGGACTTGTTCAGCTGATCAGGACCGCCCTGGGGGAAGCTGCACTGTGGCCACAGTCCTCAGGTTCAGTCAGGACTCCACGTTCTCCACTCTGCCCACTACTTCAGTGGGGATGTTTCTGAGCTGCCCACGCAGCGGAAGGAGGACACCTGTTCCAAGCAGGAATCCGATCGCTGGCCTTGCAGACAGTCAGGTGGGGGCTGCATGGCCGGAGCTAACTGCTAGCAACCCAGTCCGACGTCCCTCTCAGGCTGGTACCCAAGGGCCACACTGCCGCTTCTGTGCGGCAGAAACCACACTGCGCTCTTCTGCCGCTTAGCCCCCCATCGGTGAGTGGATGCTGCCCAAAGGGCCCTTCTACCCGGAAAGTACCAAGCACCTGGAGTCTGTCACAGCAGTGTGGGTTACAAACAAGCCTGTCTTGAATGCTGCACGCCGAGGCGCGAAAGCCTTCCTACCCCGAAGGAGGTCGGACCAGGCTGTTGCCTCGGAAAACCAGCCGCCTGTGGCCACGGCCGCAGCTTAGACGTGCTGAGGGCCCTGGGTCACCGGGGAAGTCGCGGCTCCTTCCTGTGCTTAGTTAGGCATCTTCCACGTCATAAAGTAGGACCCACGTCATCCCAGAGAGGAGGGGGACGTCCCAGTGAGTTCTGCCAGCTCAGGGGTCTGGGCAACTTCAGGCTGCCGACCAGAGGCGGGGAGACCCGCTCTGCCTTCACCAGCGGCCTCGGGTGTGTCGGCCGGCTCTCCGTCCCAAGGGGCCACCGCTGTCATTCCTCTGAAATCCCCATCAGGGCCTGGCCTCCACCTGGTCTCTGGGGACTGTGGGGTAGCCATCTGACAAAGCTGGACCCAGACGTGTCTTCATAAGCGCCGGACGTGGGCCCTCGAGGGGAATCACAGCCCCGCCTTTGTCAAAGGGGCCGCCTCCAGAGGCCCAGCGAGGGCTGGCCCGGCTCACGGTCGCCGGCCGCTCCCGAGAAGGGTGTCGTGGTCACAGGGCTGGCCCAACGGCAGACCCGTTCCTCTGTGCTCATTGGAGGCACGATGGTTTCTGCTGGTTGCCCGATAAACTAAGGGAATTCTGGGAGAAACGACCTGAGTGGAAAGAAATTCTTGGAAGCCCAGGTTAGCTCAGGAAGCGAATGTGAAACGCAAGTCTAAGTGGGAGGGAGTCCTGGGCCCAAGGACTCGGTGGAGGCAGAGGCGGGTCCAGCCCCGCCAGGGGAGTGGAAGTCCAACCCCCTCTGCCACCCGGAGCCTGCAGTACAGCAGCCCCCAGGCCCGAGGCCACAGAGGTGACCTCTGGTGACACAGGCGGGTTCTCTCCCTGTCTGACATCCTGACACGACAGGAATGTCCTCCTTGGAATTTAATTAAAATTCATGCTGGGTTTTTCTTCTTCCTGCCTCTCAGTGTGCTGAGGACACTGGACCAGACGGACATGGGGACTCTAGCAGTGGAATTCAGATTACTTGTCCTTCATGTTTAAACACGCTTTCGTAGGTTTGAAGAATTCGAGAGAAGCATGTCAAAAAGCCATGAGTTCCCAACCCAAATTGAACTAAAGGCCTTGGGTTTTCTGGGCTGGTGTCTGGCAGGGCCGAGCACTTTCTCAGTGTCAGCACCAGGAATGCTGGGTGGGCGTCCCGGGGACGCGCATGCCCTTCTTGGGGACACGCCTTTTGGAAAAGCCGGATTCCAGAAATGGCGGCCGATCACAGGAGAGCGGGGGTGGAACAGGGCCACTGCACCGACTCACCGTTTTGAACAAGGTTTTCAGAGCTGCGGAAAGCCACAGGCCCAGGGCTGCTCCGTCCACGCTGCCACCCACTGGGCAGGCCCCATCTCTTCCCAAACGTCCTTTGAAGGCCACACGCAGTGCCACATGCCACACATTTGGCTGAAGCCAGGTGGGGCCGGTTACGAGGGCCCCCAAACTGGACCTGGCTTCTCAAGAGTCCAGTTCAGGTCACGGCTGGGCGCCTTAGCTGGTTAGAGCGTCTGGTTAGAGCACCATCCCAACACGCCAAAGGTTTCGGGTTCGCGCCCAGTCAGGGCACAGAGAAGAACCAACCAGCAAGCGCCTGAGCGAGGGGGACAACCACTCCCCTTCTCTCCCCCCGCTATTTCTCTCTCTCTCAAATCAGTTAAAAAACGAAACAAAACAAAGAGTGCAGTTCAGCTCAGTGGGCAGGTCACGGAATTGAGAGAAGGTACAATTTATGCTTTTCCACAATTTAGAATACAATTTATAGGAAGCTTTAGCTGTAATCCACATTGCACCAACCAGAAAACTCAGGAAACCGATATTTTGTCTTTCCAGATGACATATTTAACCCAGCAACGATTCCAGAGGCTAAGCTACTACGTAGAGGGTGGCGGGTTGGACTGCGGGCCGTCCCCACTGTTGACCGCGGCCGTTGGCGAGAGCCGCCAGCTTAGGCCTTTGCAAATGTCACTGTTCCGTGCTCGTCTTTGTTTCTTGGACCTGAATTTTGGTGTCCGTATCCACCTCTCCTGCTTCCTCCATCCCTTCCTTTGTCAGCTGTTATGCCTGATCCAACTCTCTTTTCCAAAACACGGAGGGCCCCAAGTTGTCCCTCCAATCAGTGTGTATTATCTACAAGGCCGCTGAAGGTGGTCAGGACCTACATGTTGACTAGAACTGAAAATATTCATAATGTGCAAAACAACGTTCAAGTGGGTGCCCCGGAGCCACGGCAAACGGAGCACCTCGGCGCGGGGCGTGGAGAGAAGGGGGGGGGGGCGGGAGCACGCGCCTGCGCGCCGGGGCACAGCCCGCACAGTGTGGCGCGCACAGCGCTGCGGGGCGCCGCCTTACCTTCACAGCGTACTCCGCCTCGGTGGCTTTGTGCACACACCGCTTGCACACCGAGTAGGAGCCCACCCCGATGTCCTCCTTGACCTCGTAGCCGTCGGTGAAGTGGATGCTGTTCCCGTGCAGCTGCTGTGGAGAGACCGGGCAGGGCGCGTCAGAGCTCTGGGCGCGGCACCCAGCGCGGCAGCAAAAGGGGGTCCAGATGGTGCGCAGGGGCTCGGGGCCACAGGGGACAAAGTCCTCGGACCAAGGCCGCAGAGTTCGTAGGGAGGGCTCCCGGCCTAAGTCCCAACCTGCCCCACCTCTCGGGCTGTGGCCATTTTAGACACCATAGGGCACTGCATGGGCTGATCGGCCACGTCCCTCGAATGCTCTGAGTGGGAAGCTGGAAGTGGAGGGACAGAGCCCTGGCAGACCAGGGCGTGGGGCTCTGACGCTGTGTCCCAAGCCGTGTCTACAAGTCAACATCTAATTGTAAATCTGACCCATGATGTCCCCGTCATCACCCGCTTCTGCCCGTGTGCAAACCCTCTACCCCACCTACTCAGAGTGCAGACAGAAAGCCACCAAAACGGGCACACTGTCACATCCTGTGTCCGCTTCAGACACGTGTGTTTTTCCAAAAGGTCGTGGGGAGAGAAATAGGAAATTCAGTGCCATCCAACTTGCCCTGACTGGGTTTTTAAATAAAATCGAATTGTGATTTCTCCTTAGAGTTCTCTGTGTCTGGTTATATTTATAAGGTAGACAACTCCAAAAAAAGGTCTCCTTCACTGACCCCCTGCCAAGGGCACATTTCAGGACAGGAAATGGCACCCACGAAGGGAGCTGCCCTCCTGGGTCCTGGGTTGACTCCCCGCGGTGAAGGCGCCCACGTGTGACGGCTGCGGGCTGCGCCACGGCCCACCGTGGGACCTTCTTCTCAGGGCTCTTCCCCCTTTTTAGGACGAGTGTGAAGCAGGGAAGAGCCAAGGTCATGACACCACGGCCGGCACTCAGTGACCCCTGCGAGGCCGGGGGAGAGAGGACCTGCCTCCGCTGAGTCGGCTCAGGCCACAGTGGCGCCGGTGCCCGCACCCTGCAGCCCCAACCGCTGGAGGCGAGCGGAGCGGGTGCCCGGGTTACCTGCACGATGGGGTGGACCGTGGTTTTGTGCAGGTCTTGCTGCGGGGGCTCCTGGGCCAGGTTGGAGGCCACGAAACTGAAGCCTCTGAACAGGTGGCGAGCGTTGGCGCTGGGGGGGACGCCTGGCGAGTCTGCAGGGGACAGGGGACAAGTCGGCCTGCGGGAGTCGCTGAGGGCTGCAGTGTGTGGCGTGTGCCCATGTGCTGCACGGGCGTGTGTTACATGTTGTGCGTGGGTGGTGTGTGTCACGTTTGTGTGCGTGCGGCATGTGCGCATGTGCGTGTGTGTGTGGTGTGAGTCGTGTGCACACGATGTAGGGTGTGTGTCAGAGAGGCGGATAAAACGGGGCACACGCGCGGAACGTGGGGAACCGCCCTCTGTTTTGGGCGGCGCCCGGGGTTTGATCTCTAAATGGCAGCCACCCCCGGAGTGACGACTGTTTCGAGAATCACTGATCGTCACGCACTGACTGTTCCTGGCGACGACCCTCCGCCCCGGCCCACCGCACGTGCAGGCGAAAAGCCACCAGGAGCTCTTCGGGAGGACCCCGTGCCCAGAGCCCAGCTCTGAGCTGGCGCTGCCCGCCCCAGCCCGCGGGGTCTGTGCGCAGCGCACGGCACTCTCCCCTGCGAGGGGCGTTCGGGAGAGTCGCCGTCCACAGTGGCAGGAGCGGGAGGGGCAGGTCCCTTCCACGGGACCTCTCCAGGCCCTCGCGCTTTGCTGCGAAGCCCGAAGCTGCGGGAAGGTCCCCACGCAGGTTCATTGTGAAGCAAAACAAAAGGGTGGGTTGCTGCAGGGAGGGAACGGCCGCGCTCTCCAGCAGACCTGGGCGAGCGCGCCGCTCTGCTGCAGGCCCCCAGAGCCACGGGGGAAGAGCAAAGGGCCCAGGGGAGAAACGGGGCGCCGGAGGAAGGGCAGCTGCTCCCCTGTCCAAGGGCAGGGGCCCAGGCTCGATGCGGGGGCACGTGTCTGGTCAACCTGGGGGACGCTCGGGCCTGGCGGACAAGTGGAAATGAAAGCGGTCATCACCCCGTGGGCGGTGGGGGGGGCACAGCAGTGAAGGGCACCGCGACGTGCAGAGGTATGCCCTGCAGAACTACCGCCCCACGCGCCCAGGAGTAAGCGAGGACGTGTCCGCGTTCGCCGTGCCTGTCACAGCAGGAGGAGATGGCAACAAGGCAAACGTTCAGCACCAAGGAGTCACGGGCACCGCCAGTCACGGCACGCCGGCCGGGAGCTGTCCCAGGTGTGTGAGTGCCAGTGACTCCGATAAGCGGGATGGGACAGCTGCGTGGACTGACACCCGGGCTGTGCCCAACCGCGGGCCAGGTCGAAAGAGAGAAAGCAAGATGTGGCCGGAAATGGAGAACACCCACGTCACAGAAAAGGGGGGCGGAGCATCATCCCGTGTCTATTGCACTGAGGTGACACAGAGCGACAAAATTACAAACACAGAAACCTATCGTCATATGTATTTAAGGTTTTCTTATAATGTACTAAACAAAAGACTGGACACATATTTTATGTAAATCCCTAGAGAGGATGGAAAAGGCCACAGAAGTGGCTTTGTCCTTGTGCTTCTTACGCCTTTACTCTGTTTTGACACTTCACTCGGACACGGAAACAGTAGGCAACAGGGCAGGCGCATCCCTCCCGGGGGCGGGGGCGGGTGCATGGGGCAGGGCGGGGGCTGCCGTGGGGAGTGTGGGCTTTACTGCCCAGCATTTCACTCTGGGGACGGTGGCGCTGAGGTTGGCTCCTCGCAGCCCAGGAGCTGAGCCGTGAACGGTGGGCCCTCCCTGCACTGAGTGACGACCACCCACACGCTGTCCCAAGCAGACCTCGCCTGGTGACAGGGGTGTCAGCAGCAGTCTCATCGCCTGCACAGTGGACTGCCAGGGGCCGACACGGGTCTCCACCCTGACCGGTCACCACCAGGTATCGTGATCAGAGTGGACGGTGCCTGGGGAGGAACTGCTAGGGGATGGACTAGGGACACTTAATGAAAACAGGACGCTCAGCCAGGTAGTGTGTCAGTCGAGGGCTGCGGGACAGCAGCCGCGCCTTCAGAAGACGCCGGGTGCGGCGTACAAGCTTGCTTTGCACCGTCTTTCTCTTGCTGGCACAGATTTCTGGCTCGAAGGTCTGACAGGCCTTAAAAATACCCCAAGGTACCAGGGGCTCCACCCAGCACCTGGACCTGCCACCCCTTCAGCCACCGTCACCCTGCAGCAGGGCTTTGGTTGGAAGAGTGCAGCTGTCCCGGGGAATCAGGGTGTGTGGGAAAGGCCAGGTAGACCAGGAGGCTCCCCGACGCCTCCTGGAGGGTGTGCCAGGGCAGGGAGCTGCTACACTTTGATGCGCCACTGGAAACTTTGTAGTCACCAGCTGCCTTCAATGCCAGGGCCTGCCTCTCCCCACACCATGGCGACAGAGGAGCCTGCTGACGGCTCAGAGCCGCCCACCCGAGTCTAGATCCTTAAAGGTTTTAGGTCCTTAAAGGCTCAATGGCTAACATCTGACACGTATGGCTACATGGGACCAGAGACAGGCGGCGTAAACAGCACTAAAAATGCTCTGTGACCATCGGGACTGCTGACTCTCGACACTGTCCTTACAGAAGCGCGAGCACAGGAGTGGGCAAAAGGAAATCCAACGGCATGGGCCACTGTCTCCCAGGAAAGCACCCTTGAGCCTGCGGTGCTCCGGTGCACACGCAGCTGCCCCTGCCCGGCCAAGGGAGGAGGACCCGCCATGGGGCCACGGGTAAGAGCTGCAGGCTCACACTCCCTCGCTGTGGGCACCCACCTGTGGGCGTCCGGGCTGTGAACTCGGGGTCAAAGTGGAAGGTGTCCTCGGGCCTGCCCACTGCGGGCTTGAAGGGTGGCTTGATCTCCTTCCTGTACAGCTTCTGCAGGGGGAGCGAGGCAGGGCTGAGGGGGTGCAGAGGCGGTGGGTCACACCACGTCCCGCCTCATTGACACAGCGCCTCACCCGCTCTGACACGTGCGTGAACAGACACCAAATTACATACCCCATCCAAATACATGATGTCCCAGTTCACGGCGTAAGGGTTTGGGGACACACTAAGAGTTCCTCATTTTGGGGCAATGGTTTTCAACCTTTTATCGATCATAGAATCTTTGTCTTCAAGTAAAGCCTGATAGGACAGAGTGTCTCGCCCCCACCCTGGTAACATCAGGTCAGCCCCTCGGAGCGCACTGGCCCGGTAAGTTTGGGAAACGAACTGAGGGACTTGTCGAAATCTGCTCAAAAACTCTCAATAACGCTGAAAAACAGATGTTATCATTCTGACTTCACCAATGAGGAAACTCAGGCTGAGACAGGTCAGGTAAATGTCAAGGTCAAGAGCAACCCGGGGCAGACAGGAGCGGGGATGGGGGCCTGCTCAGGATGCAGGTGCAGCCGGGAGGGCCGAGTGAGCGGAGCCTTCCAGAACTCCCTGAGGAACCCGCAGACACGGCCGTCAGGGTAACAGACGTGCCCGGGGCGAGGGCGGGGGCAGGGGCAGGGCGGTTCTGACTGAGGACCACCAGGCTCCTGAGGGAGCCTAATGGTGCCCTTGGGCGCCGTCAGAGGAGGGAAAATGAGTTATCCGGCCTGGACTCCTCGCTTGCTCCCTGTCCTGGGTGCGGACGTCTCTAGGAATTGAGTTACCCCCTCACCCGCTCCAGAGACAGCATCACGCTGCTGCCCGCCCGTGGCGACGCGCACGCTTCGCGTGGCATGGGCTCCAGGGTCCGGTCCTTGTCAGAGGCAACTCCGAGGGGCAAAGGGCCCTGGGCCCTGATTAAATGCTCGTCGTGACCGGCCGACGGCCGCCCGGCGGGACCCTCAGGCGCAGCCCCTCCCTCCCAGCAGTGATCCTCCTGCGGAATCGGAGCTGGGTTATTAAATAAATATCCATCCTGCTCCTGTCTTGGCCACAGTGTCCCCTTCCTGACGTCTGTGGGGGCATGGAGAGGACAGAGGGGAAGACACACAGATACTATCCTCTGAGCTGTGAAGGATATTTTAATTTTTTTTTTTTTGACATTGTTAAAATGCCCTGAGGTGACTTTGTTGGCTCAGGGAAAGGCGACCCCCAATGTCACTGTGGTGCTGACCTAAAGGAAAGGACGTGGAGACTGACGTCGGGGGACGTCTGCCTGCCTTCCTGGGACAAGGGGCGGCCCCTCCCAGGGGAGCCGTGCCAAGGGGTTGGCCAGATGAGAGGTCCAGAAAGTGTCCGGTTGCCGCGCACCACGTCACCCCCGCTCAGAGCCCTGGGCCCGGAGGCGTTGGCCTGGGAGGCCCTGGTGTCCCCCCAACAAGGCGCAGGGCGGCCTCAAGGCCCGAGGCCCCTCATCGCTGCTTGGCCCGATTTCAGCAAGTCCTACATCGGTCCTGCCAGAAGCCCTCCCTCAACACCTGGTCGCCTCCACACCTTATGGGGCTCCTGACGCCTGACCCCCGGGGACATCTGACCCGGGCCTGCCTTCAGCAAGAGTCCTGTTGCTCTGTCCAGCCAGAGCCCCCTCGCCCTGGTTTATACCCCCGACCCCAACCTGTGCACCCACATTCAGAATGGAGCCCCGTCTCTCCTGCCCCGACTGGGAAACCCACACCCATCTCCACGGTCCCCTGGAGAATCTATTTGCCATTAACAGGTGTCACGGATAACTTCGTCTTCAACAGCCTGGTTCACACTTTTTCTTTAACACCTTCCGCAAGGGCGCCACGTGGGCCCTTAGAGACGGGGAAAACAGACCCTGGGGTGTCCAGAGACCCCGCCCAGTGCCCCTCCCCCCGAGAGCCCCAGGGCTCTCGCTGGCTGAGCGGGACCCTGCTCTGTCCTCAGCAGCTCACAGATTTCAGGCCCAGAGCCAGGGGTCCCTGCCTGCCCAACGCCGGCCTGATCGGGAGAGAGGGCCCCGTCCAGGTGACAGGTTGACGCTGACCTCCGGTCTGTACCAGGTGGCTGGGGTGCCCTCCACCCACCTCCCTGTCCTCGTGTGCAGCGGGGACCGCAGTGGTCACTTACATTCCAGTCTATGGTCGCAAAGAAAGGGTGACGCTTGATCTCCTCCACTCCGTCACTGCCAGCACCTGTCGCAGGACAAGGCAGAGGGGATGTCAGGCCCGAGGTCCTGGCAGGGGTGTTAGCTGTGGGTGCTCTGCCAGCGTGGCGACCCTGCGCACCCCACACGGACCAGCAGCAGTGGGGACCCTTCTCAAAGAACTGCTATGGGAATGAACCCACACTTAGGTCACCTTCTTGTAAATCTTGGTTCTATCACACGTTGAGATTATTTTACGTTAAGAGGGACTAAACTAGAGCAGCCCCCCGGTTGCCCCGTCCTTAGGCTGTGGAGCGCCAAAGGGAGTGGACCAGGCAGGAAGCGGGGCCGCCGCCACTCTGGCAGACACGGCGGCTTGTAGGGAAGCGCTTGTGCTGCTCGGGCAGCAACCGTGTGTTTGGGCCTCATGCGAGCCCTCACGTCCTGAGAGGTGGACACAGGCGAGAGCGTCCCTCCGTCAGCGGCCTCGGGAGAAGGTGGAGCGGGAACAGGGCTGGGGGCAGGGGCCCACGCGTCCCCGCCCCCGGTGCGCCCACAGCGGGCACAGGGCTCTTACCCAGCCGGTTGCAGGGGTTGCGCTTGAAGAGGGCGCGCAGCAGGCCCTGCGCCTCCACGCTGAGGAACTGGGGCATGCCCAGCTTGGCCCTGCAAGGCAGAGGCGGCGTCAGGGGCTGGCCCGGAGGGATGGACCCGAGGGACCGCCTCCCCAGCCCCCTGCGGCCCTGCTGGGTCAGCGTGAACAGGCAAAGCCACCGGGGGACCCGGGCAGCAGCGCCCTGGCGCGCCGGTCTTCAGCCCTCTTCTGCTTGGAGGTCAGGGAGGGCGCCGAAGGGTTTTTGTTCATGTGGGTTGGCCCTGTGATGTTGGCCAGATTCGAAATTAAAACTGAGAAAATTTTAATTAGAAAGCAACGAAGTCACTAACGAGAAACCCTAACGACCCCGCGGACAGCAGCCATGGTGTACGGGAACTAACTGTGGCTTCCCGGGCGGCATGAAGGCCTTGGCAGGGACAGCGGCGCTGCTCCCACCCTGGGAATGTGTCCGGGCTGCCAGGAGGCCGCCGGGCTTATGCCACTCACCGCCACAAGGGAGTATGGGAAGGAGGGCCTCGCTCACTCTCATTGGGGGTCTCAGGGTGGAGTCGGGAGCTGCCCCCTCCACATGCTGTCGCTCCCAGAGGGCTCAGCACGAGTCCACCCCTGGGGTTTGCTGGAGGGAAGGAACCCTTCCAGCTTCGAGAACAGCAAAGGTCTCGCTCCCTCTTAAAATGAGAAGGGGCTGAGGTGTCGCTACAAAAACTAGGGACTGGTGCCACCCGTCGTCCACAACGTGGATGGCCAGGAAAGCCTCTCTCCGGGGCTCCCCCACCGCCCTGTCGCATCTACGCCACAGCGCTGTCCACAGACGCCAGAGCTCTGTGGGGCCTCTGGGCTCAGAGGGCGGGGGTATCAGAGGTTCCCTTCGGGTCACCCCAAGCCCCTCCCTGGGGACACGGCCTCGGCCCCCGTCCAGGTGCTCCCCCGGCCCCAGTGCCCCGATCACACTGAAGATGCTGCGGCAGGGCCGGCACTGGGGTCGGCCTTCTTCCGGGGTCTCCAAGGGCCAGGCCCACCTGTGCGGCGACCGATTCCCCACAAGGTGAAGAAGCCCATGCCCCGTTCCCTCTGGAGCCCCGAGTCCTCTGCCCTCAGAATCTGCCCCTCACTGCAGACGGTCACCTGCCACCACACCCTAAAATGCTGCCACTGGACAGCTCGGAGGGTTTTCCGGATGGGAAGCCTAGTCTGGGGTGGACGGGCCCACTCGAGCCCTTGGTGGCCCCTTGCGGCCAGAGCCTGGCTTCATCCGTGTTGTTCCCGTTGTGGCCACAGCCTGCGTCACACCCTGCCTTCCACGGCTGCGGCTCTGGGTGTCAGAGGGCACGGACAGGCGCCAGGGCTCCCCAGGGTGGGCATTGCCTACTCACTTGAGGATGAGGGCCATGGTCTCCTTCCTGTCCTTCCCCTGGAACGGCAGGGACCCCGTGAGCATCTCGAACTGCAGAGACATGGAGCAGGGAGAGCGAGGTCAGACCGACAGACGCAACAGCAGAGAGCGCCCTGACGGCAAAACGCAGCCAGAGTCCCCTCACCCACTCGGAACCCGAACCGTCAGGTCAGGCGCTGCGGGTGCACGGGGGAGCAATGGTGATTCTGCTTTGTGGAGTGGCCTTCTCAGTATAATTTGACTTTCTTTGCAGATGGGTGACAGGCCGGAATGTGCTGACCCCGGAGACAGGACCAGTCCACCACTGAGACACGGGCACTGCTCCTTCTGGTTCAAGGCGTGGGGACCGCACCCTGAGCTGGCTCCCCGTGTGTCTGCCCCGCAGAGGGAGGCAAGGGGTCCTACATGGCCAAGCCTCATGCCCGCTGATGACCCTCGTCAAACCCACTCAAGCTCTGCCGCCTCGCTCCCCCCGGGCTCAACGCATGGGATGCGGGCGGCGGACAGCCCTGCGAGGCCACGAGGTCACTGCCACCCAGTGTCAGACAGCACAGTGTCTGAAGTCAGGTCTGCACCGGGCGCTTGGTGCCAGCTGAGAGAATGGACCCACGAGAGGGGACGAGGGAGGGAGGGCCGGAAGGCCGGCTGGGGACTGGGGACGGGGAGCTAAGGCCGCTTCTAACAGGACAGTAGAATGCCAGTGGAGACAGTGTCTGGTTGTGCTCTGCCTGTGAACACGTGACCTAAGAAAATGTAAGTTTCTCGATGCAAATATGAAAACATTCAATGCCATCTATGCATCGGTTCATGTTAATATTTACGACTAAGTGGAAGGATTTCGTGTTGGAAATAAAAATATGTTTAATATGGAAATCATTGCATCCCTTCAAATCCTCATGTTAAGCCCCTAAGAACATTAATTAAGTACAGACGTTTGACTTCTGAGACACTTGCCCCTCATTTGAATCCCAGTTCCGTTTCCTGAGGGTGGAATTTGGGGTGGGAGCAGGAGGCGGCCAGGAAATGCTGGGGTCAGGGTTCGGGGGTCAGGAAGCGAGCAGACTCCGGGCCACCCTGGGTCTCTGAAACAGCCCGGGGCGGGCAGGGGCAGAGGGGAGCAGGTCCGGGGCCTGACGCGGACCGGGCAGAACGGGCCCTTACCATGAGCACGCCGAAGGACCACCAGTCGGCGCTCTGCGTGTGTCCCCGCCGGTTCACCACCTCGGGCGCCATGTACTCTATCGTCCCGCAGAACGAATAGGCTCTCTTGTCGTGGTCGATGGCCTCCTTGCTCAGCCCGAAATCTAGACGTGAAACAGCCCGTGGCACTTTATAAGTCTCCGAGGGGCAGAAACGGAGGCTTTGGGGTCACGTCTGTAGATTCTTTCACACTGGGCTTTGCGGCCCCACTCGCTCTGTCTGGCCCAACTCAACCCCAGCAGGACCCAAGTGCCATGGTGCCCGCATGTGCTACATTAAGCCTGGCAGCTCCCCAAGGCCACATTCTTAGGGAATGTGCAAATCCAAGAGCGCCTTGAGAAGATACCAAGAAACTATTTCCCAGTGTCCGCCACGAATTCCCCGGGAGACCGACCTTTAACAGGCCCCCACAGGACAGCAGCTGGGCCCAGCGGTGCGTGGGGCCACTGACGGGACAGCAGGATGCTGGCTTGGAGGGGGAGGAAGAGGGGCTGCCTCCCTGCCAGACCTGTGTGTGCACGCACCTTGTGGTGAAGGACCCAGTGACCACAAGGGTCTCAGGTTACAGCACCCTTCAAGATAAGGGGGCCCTCACCCCTATCCAGGGCCATGTGCGGGAGTGAGGTCCCTCCGACACCCTGGTGGCTGTGCTCACCCCCTGCCGGAGTGACTTGCTTTGCACCTGAGTGTCTCAGGGGTCTGTCTGCAGTTTGTGCCTGGTCGAGGGACGTGGCGGCTCCTAGAAGCTGGAGCCGGTGAGGAAACGGATGTCCCCCCTGAGGCTTCCAAAAGGACCCCACCCTGCGGGCACCTTGCTCTCAGCCCTACGAGACCCACTTTGGGCTTCTGGCCTCCAGAACAGGGGCAGGTTTGTGTTGCTTTAAGCAACCCCGTGTGTGGTGGTTCGGGACGACATCGAGAGGAAATTAACAGACAGGTGTCATGGGACTAGAGGGGTGTTCTTCAGCTTGACCGGACTTGGCCTTGCCAGGGGAGACGGGGCCCTCAGAAACAAAGGCGGGAAGGGAACGGGGTTGGGGGGGCTGGGACTCTGCAGAAGCGAGACCGCGGACATTTGTCCTCAGATCTAAGCGGTCACTGAGATTCCTGAACCCAACACCCAGTGATGCTCAGCCGGCAGGGAGGTGCTAGAAGGGTCTCCGGTCAGAAGGAGAGAAGGGAAGAAGGGACCCCTGGGGCGCGTGAGCATTCGGGACACACCCGGCTGCCGGCTAACCCATGGCTACGGAACATCCGGCCACGGCGGGCGCGGCAGGAGAAGAGGTCCCGGGGCAGGCCGGTGTCCGTTACACACCTGTGATCTTAATGTGTCCCTCTTCGTCCAGGAGGATGCTGAAAGGACAGGGAGAACAGAGGCTTCATCAGCAGCCGGCACGCTCGGGGCGCCGCGGCCTCGGGGAGCCCGGGGACACCCTGGGCCACGAGGGGCGCGGTCTCCACATAGGAGTTGCCTGCTGTCCAGTATATAATTGAGATGATACTTTATCATGTTTTTATCTTTGCTTTCCAGTGACACTTAATCTTTGCCCAGAAATGATCGGCTTTCAAGATTAATTCCTTAGTAAGTCTGACAACAAAATCTCGTTTCTCCCAGTCCCGTAACTGCATATCACTATTTTTAATGATGAAGATCCCTTTGACCTGTAAGAAGGGAGACAGCCAGGGGCGCGGGACCCACAGCCCAGGGTGCAGGCGGGCCGCCCCACTCGCGCTTGCGGGCGGCAGCGGCGGCCTGGTTCGCGGGATGCTGCTCCCGTTGCGGGGACATCAGGTGGGGCCTTTACAATTACGTGGTCATTTATCTACACGTGCAGAGGGGGACATTCTGCCAGGCGGGCAGTTCCGTCACAGCATCGCGGCCCTTGGTCACAGGCGGAGGCTCTGCGCCACCCGTGTACGGATGGCACCTGGTTCCTGGGCAAAGCCAGGGGCTTCCCCAAAACAAGTCCGCCTGTCAGGAAAGTGTGTCAGAGAGGACTGTGTGCTCCTCTCAGTTACCGCGGCGGAAGGAGGAAGGGCCCAAAGCCCAGGGAGAGCCCGTTCTTGCGGTGGTCTCAGCTCAAGGCCCGGGGTACTCCCCCGAGGCCCCACCCCATCTGGGGGTAGATGTGGATGCACAGGACAGTGACCAGGGACAGTGACTTCACCTTGGGGATGATTGTCAGGTCAGAAACTGAACCTAAAAGAGCCCCCTACCTCTCCCTGCTGCATGGGGGTCACCCCTAATTTGTGGTCAGCTCTACACGGAAAATATGAGAAAACTGGAAATGGAAACGCTGCTGCCTTGGCGGGATTTTCACCTTAGCTTAGACTACAGCAGCGCACGTCCCTGGACGGACATCACGGGGCATCACTGCCGAGCACGCACAGATCTTACTGGAGTCTGGGCCCAGGGAATTGGGTGCTGCCGTCTTTGAGAAAAGCTCTAAGAAAGCCCATCTGGCTTGTCGCGAGGAAAGGGCTTTCAGAAGCTGGAGGTGGCCACGCCCACGATGGCCCCAGGGCAGGAGGAGTCCCCTTGGGTGGGAGGGGCCTTGTGGCAGGGAGGGGTGGGGGTCAGGAGGGCACGGCTCCGGCCTGGCTCCGCCAGGACCAGGTCTCGCGGGCTGGGGACATTCCGTATAATCCAGCAGAGGCCGCACTTGTGTCTGGGCCCCTTTTCCGGGGGCGCAGGTGGGATCTGCTCGCCCCACGTGGAACCCCCGTGCGGGAGGGGGTGCAGGAGGGTGCCCCCAGCCTACACCCTGGGGTGAGCCCGTGGAGAGGAAGCACTGGCAGGGCGGGCGGGAAGGGCGCGCGCACTCACTTCTCAGGCTTCAGGTCTCTGTAGATGATCCCCAGGCCGTGGAGGTGGTCCAGAGCCAAGGCCAGCTCAGCCAGGTAGAACTTGACGTCCTCCTCCGTGAACATCACCTAGCAAGCGGGAGAGAGCAGGCTGCTGGCGCCGGCTGGTTTTGAGGCACGGCCACAGAGTCCAGCGCACGTTGGCTCTGCTCTGCACAAGGTCACCCCGCCCCCGCCCCCGACAGTGCCCTTCTGGCTCCTGCAGTGGACACAGGAGCTCTGTTCTCCGTCCCGAGGTTGGCGAGGGTACAAGAGCGCTTCCTACAACGATGACGCCATCAGCCTTGAGGGGGCGCTTGGGCCTCCTGTCCTCTGGCCCCTAAGGCCCTGCAGGTCATCCGCTCCAGTGTCTCTCTGGGTTTCCACTTTAACGCAGGTGCTTCTGCTATGAATTCATAATATGTAACGCGAGGCCCAGCGAGAGCCTGGTGAGGGGCCACCAAAGCATGTCGGAGCCCACGTCCCGCTCACTGGACGCCCCCCGGGCTGATGCAGGCTGGCGAGCTGCTGTCCACCCCAAACGGGAGGCAGGGGGCTCTATCAAAGAAGATGCACACGTGGTACGGAGCAACCAGGGCGCCCAGGGACAGTAGGACAGGGAACACGTGGGTGGCAGGGCCCACGGTCAGGGCACCTTGATCCAGGCTAGAAATTCACACACAACTTCAAGGCCGTTGTCTCAGAAGGCCATTTCCCTGTCCCCGGCAGTAGCTAGAAGCAGCGTGTGCTTTTTGTAGTCACCTCTGAGGAAGCCAGATTGTTATCAGAAACCGTTTCTCACATCCACCACGGGAACTCAGTGTCACAAGAGCAGCAGTCCACAGCTCCCCCTCTGAAGGCAGGCACGAAAGTCAGCTCAAGGCTGCCCGTCAGCATGAACTTAGCCTAACGGCAGTGGCTGTCTCCGGCCGGTACAGACGGAGCGATCTTCACAGGGGGAGGCGTCCCAGGGACGCAGGCTCTGCGTGCTGCCACCCGCGCTCCGGCCCCTGCAATCTCCTGCTCTATCTTCCGTGTTCAGCCAACGCGTTTCCTGGCTGGATGTTTCCTTTCTAAACTGTTCGAACAGTCATGGGCTTTACTGTGGCCAGCTCTGCCGGCTCCGTCTCTCCTTCGCCTGGCTAGATGTGTGAGAGCCACGGCTGCGCCTGCCGTTTAGTGCTCGGCGGGCAACCGATTTCTCTGTCAGTCCGGTTCTCAGGGCAAGTGTCAGTGCAGGCGGGCGGGGACCAGACGCCTGCCCCAGCCGGGCCCGAAACCCACACACGCACTCTCTCCACACCCGTGCACGTGGCACACACAGCGCACACGCGCACTCTCCCCGCCCCGGAGCCCACACTTGCGTGCTCCTCCTCAGGCCCTCCCCCCGCCCGCCCCGGAGCCCGAACAGAGCGGGCAGCCTCCACCCCCTGCGGGCCCTTACCTCCTTGGAGAGCCTGGTGAAGAGGTCCCCTCCCCGTAGGAAGTCCAGTATCAGGTAGAGCTTCCCCTCCGTCTGGAAGGCTGTGGGAGGAGAGCGAGCGTGTCAGCAGTCCCCGTCCTGGCAGTCCCCGTCCTTGCAGTCCCCTGCAGGGGACCTTTCCCAGGTTCAGTCTCTTGGGCCCAGACGATACCGTGCAGCCTGTGACGCTGGGTCGTTTCAGAGGCACGGCTGGGAAGGGCTGGGGACAGCCGGCCGGGGGCAGGACTTAGGGACGGGACCCGATATTAATGAGCTCTGTTGCTGACACTTTTAAGGGTCTTGAGATTTCTTCTCCTTTCCTTCCCTCTTACCTTCCTTGTCTAATCACAAAGCGGAAGGAAAGACACAGGTCCCACCTGCTGTCACTGTCTCCGTAATCGGTGTCGGGCTCTGGGTCACACTGGGCTCACTACAGTCACCCTGGCTGGGAGGCATCTGGTGAGGACGATGGCTCTGACCCCCCGTGACATCGTACCCTTTACACCCGTCTTCCGACTCCCACTCTGACAGCAGCAGTGGGGGCCCGGGGGCTGGCCACTCGGCCGCGTGGTGATGGCACTCCTGTTTGAGGTCTGATCCCAGCGCCACAGTCACAGGCTGTGAGATCTTTGTGAGACACCCTGTTCTTCATTTCCTCAGAAAACCCCCTGGGTGCCAACTGAAATGACACAGGGCGGTGACTCTGACCCAGCAAACCAGCAGGGGTGGGGTGGCAATGCCACAGGGAGGTCAGTCTCTCAGGACGCGATCTACAGGCCACCGCCCATAGGCCAAGAGGGCACAGCCACCGAGCTTCTAGCAAGTTCACAGCTGCATCTGCCCTTATCATTTTTGAAGGAAAAGCCACAGAATTTCCAAACAAGACTGAAGAGTTTCTAGAAGTCTCCGCTCTCCTACATGTGGCCCTTCACTCCCGATTTGTGCAAATGTCTCTACTCCCCCAGCGTCGCCCTCCCCGGCCTTGGAACCCAGCAAGGCGCCAGCGTCGCTCCCGCCGTGCCTGACTCTGTCAGCTGCTCAAGCTGGGCAGTGAACTTGAACGCAGGCGGCCAAGACCCTGCCCTCCCCATTGTACCCGTTTTCAAATTGGAAGATTTCACGTATCGCCTCTCTGAGGAGGTGAAAGGGCAGAACGCCAACTGAGCGGAGCTGGGCGGCCCCGCGGATTAGTGGTTTGGGCAAATTACTTGATCTGAGCCTCAGTTCTGTCCCCTGGGAAATGCAGATCATGGCCGGCTTTGACAGGGGGATTTGAAGCCCCTCCCTTTACCCTGTTTGGTGCACAGCAGCCACTTCCCACGCGGGAGGCATCACCGTTTCCGCTTCAAAGAAACGACCGCATCAACAAAAAAGTCAGGGACTCACCCCGATCTAGGTCAAGAGGCTCTTACTAATTAAGCAATGCCAGTAACTAAAGAACAATAATGACGCTAACGTGTAGCCGCCTCGTGTAAGGTTTCTGAGGCAAAAATAAGGCCTCTCGCTCCTTCGGAGACAACAGACAGAGAGAGTCGGCCCCGGGGAGCGAAGCGGCTCGGGCGGGAGGGGCCCTTCTGCCCCATCGCTCCCCCTCAGTGTCGCTGCCCTGGGCCCTCTCCAAAGCGGGTCCCTTTCTCGTACTTCGTACCGTACTTACCGTAATGAAGCTTCACAATGAACGGGTGATTCACCTCCGCCAGGATGTCTCTCTCCATCTTTGACCTGACGCGGTCCCGAACTGCAGCACAGGAAAACAAAGGCTTTCAAGAGGCGGGAACAGGGTCTACAGACGCAGAGTTTAAAACACCGACGTGAAGCTTCCCCCAACGTCTTGTTGCAAAACTTTCTAGACATGAACCGAAGTCGAAACAGTAGGACCATGACCACCCCAAACCCTCTTGTAGTTTCAACAACTGCTGGTGTTTGCACGCACTCTACACACACGTGCACACGCACACATAGCCAACAATCTGACACTGAGCGGTCGTCACTGTGACACTTGACCCTCCGGGGACATCCACCGAGAATAAGGACAATCTCTTCCATGAGCACAGGACAGTCACCCCTAAGGAAATCAGCTGTCATTCCATACTATCAGCTCACCTCCAACCCAAGTTCAAATCCCACCCCCATGTCATTAGTAGCTGTTTCTGCCCCAACCCAGGATCCTGTCAAGTTCACACATGGTATTTAATTCTGTCCATTCTGGACGAATTCTGGCTGGGACTGAGTGACAGCCGCTCTGACCCCTGCCCTCCTGCAGGCCGAGGGGATGCATGGAGGCTTTGCGAGAGGGGGCTGCACGTCTTTACAAGGCGGCCTCCTGGGTGGGGCTGTGCACCGGGCGGCAGGCGAGGGGCGAGGCTGCCTCCCTCTCACTGAGTGACGCTAAACTCAGCGATGAGCCTCTGGTAGCAGGTCTGCCGTCCCCAACCATAAGGTGCATGTGCTCCTTTGTCAGCACTGTGTCACCTGTGGACGATGCTCTGGTATTGAGTGACTTGTGGAGTCCCTAACCACCCTTCGTTCAATGGTGTCGGCTTATGTCTACAGGGTTACAAATCCTCCCTGTATCATAAGGGTTACAAAACGGTCATTTCCTCATTTCTGACGGAACTGGAAATCCACAGAAAGTCTCCTTCTTTCTCTCTCTCCAAGAGTAAGTAACTACGGACTACAGATTTTTTAAAAAGTTTAGTTTGTTACAACCAATTATAATACTATTCTTTTGGGTGGTGACATTGTCCCAGTTTTAGCCATCTGGGAATACAGATGAATTTGAAGCAAAAACAAAAAAACAAAAAATATCACCACTTGAGAACAAGAACAAGTCCAAGGTTCCTGTAAGCACACTGGGTGCACCGGTGCTCTGTCCATGTGACCCTGTGCGGCCCCACGCGGGCAACGGCAGGAAACTTTCTCAGACAGGTGCACACGTGTCGCCTCACTGGGCCAGGCCTTTACCGCCTTCCACGCCTGGCCTTGTTGCACGCTCAGTTTTCTGTGAGAAGCCCCTCCCGGAGGGCAACGGTGATAAAATACCAGCGACAAGCCCTGGAGAGGCTGTGGAGTCAGAACCCTGTGCCCTGCCGGCGGGAGCGGAAAACGAGCGGGTCCCGGGGAGGACAATTTGGCGGTTCCTTAGAAAAGTGAAACATAGCCCATAATATTTTTAAGCGCCGCTTCCTCTAAGTTCCCTTAGGCTATTTAGGAACAATCTCTCCAAATAAGGGGGTACGTTAAACTAGAATAATGCTTACTCTGGTCTCTGAAGCGGCGCTCTAAGACAGCGTAACTATAAATACGCTGACCCAGTTTAAGTTGTCCATGCACCCGAAGGTAATGGAGTTTCAGTAACAATAAACTTCTTAGTTGAAATTGTACTTTTTCTTAGTGACTTTTAGTTTTACGGTTTCAAATTCACAGTGAAAGAGCATGTCAATGGAATACCTTGAATTGTAGAACGTGGCGACGTGGTCATTTCCTTCCGAGCGGCGGACCACGGGCACCCCCGAGAGCTGCGTTGGTCCCGGCCCCGCTCCGGCTAAAAGCAAGCTCGTTTACTGTCTTTTTGAATTACACTTGGCGCCCCCATGCAGACCCGTGCCTGGGTATCTAGCCAAAAGAATTACAAACAGGGCCGCTAACACGCGGGGCACACATGTTCACCGCGGCGCGGTTCACAATGCCCGCGGGGGGCGCCCCAGGGGTCCGGCCACGGGGGTGGGCAAAGAACATGCGGTCTATCCGGGCAAGGGTGTGTAACTCAGTCTTCAAAAGGAATAAAATTCCGACACGTGCTGCAACGCGGTGGCAGCTCAAGGACTTGTCGGTGAGTGAAAAACTTGGACGCAGAAGACGCACGCCGAGGGACCCCACGCCTACGAGGGACCCGGTGAAGTGGGTTCCGAGACAGGAAGTAGAATGAGGGTGCCCGGGTGGGGAAGGGACTGAGGAGTGGTGTTTGTGGGGATGGAGTTTCTGCTCAGGGTGATGAGCCTTCTGGGAATAGACGGCAGCGGTGGCCACACAACTCTGTGAACTCGTGTGTATTTAATGACACTTACAACTGGCTGAAGAGTCACTGTTCCACGGTCCACACTTTACCACACGTAAAGGAAGAGCTGTCCTTTCCACCCCTGGGTCACGAGGACAGCCGCCTCGTTTTGCTCTTAGGACTTGGGTGTCATCTTCTGCGTTCAGGTGCACGCTCGGGGGGTCCATGCTGGCTCCGTGGTCTGTCTGGGGCAGAGGTGCAGCCTGGGGGTGCACAGGACATTCGCTGCAGCGTCCGCGTGACTCCCTCAGGACACTCCCCAACACAAGCTCGCTCCCGGGGATGAGAAAGTCCGCAGCCTCCCCAGAGGTTCTCGCACCCGCCACGTCAGGGCTGCAGCTCGGGAGACGGACGTGGGACAGCAGGGCAGGCCACGGGTCCAGCGCAGGGGGATCTCCACGGCCAGCAGTCCCATTATAGGTTCCAACGGCCACCGCCCGGGTGACACCACAGACAGGGTTTCAGGAAAGAACAGAAGCAAAAGCTGAGATCCGTTCGCTTGATAACAGGTGCAGAGGGTGCCAGCTGAGGACCCCGAAGGAAGAGTAGGCGACACTGTGGCAGCACAAAGGCGTCTTTCAAAGGCATAGGCTGGGCGGGGGGCGGGGGGGATGCTGGACAGCCGGCCGGCAGGCTCGCGGGAGTGTCAGAGACGGTGGGGCGTGGGGCTGTGCCTTCCAATGCCAGCAGACAAGCAAGCTGCTGCGTGGGCACAGGGCTCGGTCACGCCCCGGGGGCGGCGGTCTCACAGCGACAGCCTCACCCAGCGCATGTGGCCCGGCTCCTTGATCTCTGACAGTGGTCCAGGGTGACAGGGCCTGTGGGCGACCGGTCTTCTCCTCTCCTGGGGAAAAGTCCCTGTTCCTCCCGCCTGTCCAACCCCCACCCCTGGTCCCAGGACGTGACCCGGGGAAGCTGGCAGCAGAGAAAGGGGGCCCCAGGCTCCTACACCCATCTTGTCATCCCCGTGCAAAGCTCTGTGCAAAACCGTCCGGGACTGACGTTACTGTCGTCGAGTTTGGATCTATGTGGAACGTAACAACACCGTTTCATCACATACCTGACTGGTAACAGAAACCAAAGGCCATAATAAACCTGGTGCAAAAATCGGAAAAAGATCTCACATTCAAATTTCCAGGGGCTGTCTAGTCACAGAGGAAAAATGAATACTTATTTCCACCGTGCATTTTACACACAAAATAAATCCCAGGTCTGTGAAAGAGTTTAATTAAAGAGAATCAAGCCCTGCGAACAGTGACACAGCAGACATCCCTCCGGGAATCTCTGTTTCACGAAGGCAGTGGAAGAACACACACAGGGGAGTGACAGACTGCATCACAGAGCACCTACAGATTGGCCGGCCAAAAGGGTCACAGCACTGAAAGGCAAACGGAGGATGAGACTCTCTGAAACAGACAGTAACAGGGCCAGGAGCCCAAATAAGCGCACTGTCTGCACCCCTCCTTCCGTCTGAACCCCCTCCTTCCGTCTGAACCCCCTCCTCCTTCCGTCTAAAACGGCAGAGAAAGGAGCCGAGACTCCAGCCCGGCAGTGGACATACAACGCAGCACGGACGGCACACACCGGCCCGGGCAACGCAGGCTTTGTAAGCCTGACTTCCGGGCGCACGCGGGCCAGATGCAAGCAGAGACGGGGTCCGGGGCGGCAGGAAACGGCAAAGGGTGCGTTCGCTCCAGGACATCTTATCACTGCTGACGGCGAGCCGCGTAACTGGCCGTGCCTGCTTTCCATGGGCCACTGCAGGGACCACCCACGGGTGAGTGAGGGACAGCCGTCACAGCGGGTGACGCCCTTCAGAGATGACGCCACGTGCGTGAGACCAGCTCTCCAAAGGCGAGTGCGGGCAGAGCCCCACTCTGGCCTCGCCGGCGCCCCCTCTTCATGGTCTTGTGGATCTGGTGACTCATGGGCCGGATCCGCAGGTGGAGTGACAGGGTTGGACCCGTGGTTCTGCCACCTGACTGGCACAGACGGTCCTCCCACCCAGAAGAAAACAGGCATGGAGAGCAGACGCACCGCTTTCTGAGGCTGAGCACGCCCGGGACACCTCCGGGGCAGCTGGGCAGCTGAGGGGTCCGTCCAGAAGGGCAAGAGGCACAGAAAAGCCCGGAGAGGCGGTCCCTTCGCCTGCCGTTGCTGCTGTGCCCATGGGTTGTTACAGAGGCCGCAGGCGCTCGGCGGCCCGCGCTGCCCGGCGGCAGCTCCGACCCAGGCCCCAGGAGGTCGTCCTTCGTGCTTCAGCGGGGAGCCTGGTGTCGAGCGGGCCGGCTGCGGCGGTTTTAAAAGGGAAAATGCTCCAGACTGCTCTGAGAATCGCCGACACGCTGCAGGCACTGGGCGTGAGGCAGAACGTCTGCATTTGTGACGCGGAGGGCCCGGGGGACACGGTTTCACAGCCCACCTTGTTCCACGGGACCGTCTGCCCCTCCTGCTGGCAGCGGCGACCTCCCCACGCCCTTCAGTTCTCACGGCGAGCGGCCGACCCCGGGGCTCGGGTGAAGGCGGGGACGCCTGTACGTTCACCCCGCTGTGTAGGGCGTGGACTCCCAGCTAGGAACACGGACAGGAGCAGCACCGGGATGTTGCCCTGGCGGACAGGACACTCAGCAAACCTCGAGAGGCCTTCCGAAAGCCCCACCGTTGGGGGACAGCCCTGCAGCCCTAACTTCCGGGAGCCTGCTACTCTGGGCTCCCGAGGGACTGCGGGTTCAGAACCTTCCTCCCGTTGACTCGTTTCTTCAGCCACGGGGCCTGTTCGGGGGTCTTAGGTGTTAAAACATTGGCCCCTTTCAGCCCTAACAAAGCATCTCAACAGTCACAGTCCCTGGAGACCTGGCCAGCGTGAAGCCGCATGCGCGAAGCCTTCCGCCAAGTGGTCCCGTGACGTGGACACGGAGCCAAGTGGCTCTGACCTGAGGCCACCTCGCTGAGGGCCTGAGAAATTTAAGGCGCCTCGTGGGGACGGTCATTTCATTTTAGTTGCCCCCAGGCTTCTGCTGGGGAAACAGGCCCCTGAAGGGGTGGCGGCCCAGGTGCAAGCGGCAGGGCGAGGCGGGAAGGGGTCGGGGCTCTGACTCTGCGCCCTCCAGCCTGTGGGGCCGCCGGTGGCTTCACCGCTTTGTGCCTCAGCTTCCCCACCTGCAACATGCAGATGGCAACGCCAACAGGAGCCCGGAACGGGCACAGTTGGGACTAGCTTTCCCCACTCCCCTCCCGCTAGAATTTGCAATTATCTGAATGCAAATCAAAAGGCAAATGAATTAGCACAGAAATGAAATGTGTTCAGACTTAGGCGCTGACTGAAGCTTATCTCTGAGTAAGTCGGTGTCTTTCAAGGAAGTGTCTCGGGAGGAAAGGCAACAGGTGAAATGGTGCTGAAACTACATCTGAGACGGAAACCATGGCGCCGGCCCCGACTTGCCACCTTTTCCTTCGAACGGGGTCTCACCGCACAGCGGTCCCACTGCACGGTCCCCGCGCACTGTCGCTGGGAGGCGGCCTGTCCTTCCAGACTTTGTCATCACCGGCCTCGCGTTGCTCTCCCACACTCTTCGGAATTACTACCTGGCTTACAAACAGGTGAGGATGAGAAGGTGGAAAACGAGTTACAGAATATTCATGAGTTTATGGAATATTTGGATGACTCGGAATAATGATGCAGAGGTGCTGGAACAAAAACAAATTCAAAGGGTCCTTGGAGCCACATCCCCTTACCAGTGAGGGGAAACAAACTTGGGAGTGGCTGGGAGTCCTCCCCAAGGGGAAGCCAGTGGCGGGGACACAAAGCTCCGTAGACCTCCACCCTCCCCGGACCCCTCTGACGGGCACAAGCCCCACCCCGCGAACGGACTGTTTTTATTTTCTCTTAAGAAAATAACTTCCAGCCCTGGTTGGTGTGGTTCAGTGGGTTGAGCGTCATCCTGCAAACCAAAGAGCTGCCGGTTAGATTCCCAGTCGGGACCCATGCCTGGGCTGCAGGCCAGGTCCCCAGTAGGGGGCGCACGAGAGGCAACCACACACGGGTGTTTCTCTCCCTCTCTTTCTCCCTCCCTTGCCCTCTAAAAATAAAGTAAATAAAAATCTTAAAAAAAAAAAAAGAACTTCCAACCGCATTTCTGGAAAAGAAATATCTATTCTTTAGCAGTGGACTGCGGTGGAAAACTAAAATGCTTCACGGTATAAAAGGACACCAACTTTCAGGGCGGTGACCCGCTCACGCCTGCACAGCCCATTCGCATGACACAGGTGGTTCACACAGCCAGGTGCACTCTGCCGGGACACTCCACAGGTGACTTTCCCTTAGAGGAAGTCGAACATTTTCTTTTTGTCGAACATTTGACACACAGTATGTAGGGACGAAGATAAAAGCCAATCATCTAACACAGTTTTCATTCGGTTCCCTTCCGCCAGCATGACATCTCTTTAGGATTGGCACGCACTTGGGCTTCCCCTGGTCCTAACGCACATGTCTGTGCACTTAACAGAGCTGCGACTGGGCTGTGCACACACTTGATCCCCTGCCTCGCCCGGGTGACGCTCTGCCAGACACTGTCTCGGGGACGCTGAGCTGGATCGTAAACAAACATGGAGAGCAGGGATCCACGGAGGGCGAACTCACTGAGACGCACTTTGCACTTTGCATGCGAGCTGAGAGGTCAAGGTTAACGCAGATGGACTGCAGGCTTAGCCACAGGCTAAACGAAGAACAAATTTCAGCTCCTCACCTTTACTTCACCCCCGGGAGCAGCGAGGACAGCCCACAGGTCCCCTTTCCGGGGCAGCAGGCAGGAGGTCGTGTGAGAGGGGAGAGAAGGAACCACTGTGATTTCTGGAGAAAAGGAACAATTCAGTCGTGGTGCCTATGCTGGTGAGGCTACGGTGGCATCTGCTGACAGTCAGATGGTATGTCACCTCCGGGAACAATGTGGCCGTAAGGATAAATGTCACACCTTCCCACTTCCACCTGCCCTTGTCTTAAACTACAGCACCTGCCTGTCAGTACCTGGATGGGTCCACCTCAATGCTCTGGGGGTGAGACAGGGGGCTTTAGAAACCCCCCATGTTCTTTAGCAGCTGCTGGTTTTTAAAATGATAGCTTTCCATACAACTTGTACACCGTTCAGTTCACTTATTTAAAGTACACAATCAGTGGTTTTTAGAATATTCAGCCCTCCAGCCATCCACACAGTCGATTTTAAAACAGTTCCATCACCCAAACCCCAAGGCCATTATCAGTCATTTCCTCCGCAGCCCCAGCCCCCAAAGCTCCTGGGAACCACGAATCGATTTTCTGTCTATAGATTTGCCTCTTCTGGACTTCTGTCGACAGGGACCCTACAGTGTGGGGAACCTTGTGACTGGCTTCTTTTGCTTATGTGAAATGTTTGCAAGGTTCAACCACGTTGTAGCAGGAATCGGCATCTCATTTCTTTATAGCCGAACACATTCCACCGTGTGGCTCTACCACGTGAGATTTATCCACCTGTTTGAGGATAGCCTGCTTTTGGCTATCGCAGATTGGCTGGTGGCGCTATGGACACTCCAGCACGAGCTTTTGTGTGGACACAGGTTGTCATGACACCTACGAGTGGACTGGGCAGGTCGCACGGCAGCTCCGTGCTTCACCTTCCGAGTCAGTGCCAGAGTGACCACTCATTGTCATAGACACTCCGATGCCCCTGAACAAAGGACTAGTTTAACTTTCCATTTCTATGGAACTCCTGTTAAGTGAAGAGGTCATTTGATTAAAACTTGGGAACAGAAAGACAAAACCTCTTTTGTTTCTCATACACTTTCCTACACGTCTTTGTTCCTTACATGTTTCTAGGCTGTACAGGACGTGACAAAAAGAATTCTTTAAAACTGTGTTATTATAAGAATCTCGGAATATTTGGTCAAGTTCGAAGGACAGTTTTACAGATACTATCACAGCTACAACAAGTGACATTCGCTGTGAGAACGTGGCCAACGTCACTACAGACAGCAGTGTGTGAGGCGCTTGGGGGGTTGCGACAAAGTAGGACGTCGAGGTCCCGGGGCCCAGAGCCTTGCGTGCAAAAGGACTACTGTGACGACAAGCCTACGGTCAAGTTCTGGGCTCTGCCCGAGAGACTCGAATTCAGGTGGGGAGCGGGCCAGGGGTTTATCTGGACAACTTTCCCACCCGGACACACGCAGGCGGCTTGGATGCAGCCCCTGCCTGGGCCGTGGCACCCTCACTCCTG
>PVJD01008826.1:0-68575 GCA_004026545.1 Mormoops blainvillei
TCCCGCCGGGAGCTCCGGGAAACACATGCCTCAGGGTTGTCCCATTCAGCGATGAGGACACTGGAGGACTTAGATACCATCTCCCATCAGTGGTTGAAGGCTGCTGGGGAAATGTTAACCTCCTCATACGTGAAGGTAGGCACACCGGTGGACAAAGGGGGATTCAGGGGCCATGGAGAGCCGGCAGGTAAAGAAAGGCAGGTTCTAAGAGGCAGAAGCAGGGCCTGTGTGCAGTGAAGTAGTGAGAGCAAGGGGACACGGGCAGGAAGCGGACACGGTCAGGTATAAAATCCCTCTATATATTTTAACGCAATCAGCCTATGCCTGTGGACTGCATCCCCTAGTGTCACAAAAGTATACAGTATGATAGCAGACATGAGTTGTTCTGACAATTAAATGACTGCCTTCGTGGGTTTTAATTTAATGGACTGAAATTTTTAATTGAAAATTGTGAGTCAATCTGTTTTTTTGTTTGTTTGTTTGTTTTTGCCATCACTGAGCTTCAGATGTGTTTCCACACAAACCATATCTGACTCTAGTAATTTTAGCGTCACAAACAGCGCTGACAGCCACTGGTCACGTGGTGCGCTCTGCCATGTGCTGTGCTGGAAACGCTGCACGTTCTACCTCATTGGGTCATGAACAAAAGCTTGTGCAATGTGTTTTGTTATTTTCACATTATAGAACAGAAAACAGAGGTTCAGAGAGTAAGTAACTCTATCTGGGAGTTTTATCTTTTCTTCCTCACAGTTTCTGTTAACCTCATCTCAAATTCTCCACGAGATGAAGAAGGAGCATGCCACAGTGGATCCAGGAAGTAACATTACATTTGCTACAAGTTACAAACAACCTATGCAACTATCAAAAATGCAGAATTAGAAGCACTTCTTTCCTTGTTTTTTAAGCGTTCATAAATTCTTTAATAAAAACAGGTTTAGAAGTTAGGAAAAGCTCAGAGATGACAAAAGAAAAGGAGGTCCTGAAACTAATAAAAATAATATTTAATGTAAACTAATTTTTAAAAAAATTTTAAAAGATATTTATTTATTTATTTATTTAGAGGGGAAGGGAGGGAAAGAGGGAAAGAAACATCGGTGTCTGAGAGATACATCAATCATCCCCCAGTGGGGACCTGGCTGGCAACCTAGGCATGTGCCCTTGACGGGGAATCGAACCAGCGACCTTTCGGTTTGCAGGCCAGCACTCAACCTACTGAGCCACACCAGTCAGGGCAAATTGTTTTAAAATTACCATTAAAAAAAGAAAAAGAAAGAGAGATTATGAGGAATTTCTCCACTACTGCGGAAGGTAAACAACTAAATGACAGGTATAGTTTAGAGATAATCCTCCTCACAAATGGTGGCTTTTGCTGTCTTTATACCCATGAATCTAATCATAATATGCTCAGACACTTCTCATTGCCAGTATGTCAAATCAGTGGTTCTCAAAGTATGGTTCCTTGGAACGTATCTGGAACTTTTTCTTGGCGTATCTGGAACTTTTTCTTGGCGTGAGCCGGAAAGTGTTTAGAAATGAAAACTCCCATTCCCCACCCCAGGCTCACTGAATTGGGAGTCCTGGGTGGGGCCCGGAAGTCTGTGTTTTAACAACCCCCCCACGTGATTCTGGTGCTCAGTCAATTGTGATCGTCAGTACTCTAGTCTGTTACCCATAACTGAGAATAGCAAATGCATACACCTTAGTGGTGATAAGCAAAAGAAGAAAACAGCTAAAACTGAAATTCCAGAGTGTTTTTTTTAAAGGGCTTAATATAAAGTTTCAGCATGTAGTCATTGCAGACGTCCAAAAATTTTTTGAAGTAAGATGTTTCATCTCAAACACCCCTGTAGGCTTTTTTATGTTAACTGAGAAGTTTTGTTTCCTGGGGAAAAAGAAGTGATCAAAACAGCATTATCGTTTTCAAGTAGAACACAGGGGAGCAAAGTCAAGAAACAGAAGGAGGTGTCTCCTTTTTTTCTATGAGTAAATCGGGGAGAGATATTAGAGTAGGTCTGCCAGTCTCTTCTGACAATAAAGATAAATTTGCTCTCAATATGAGCACAGGCGGAAGCCTGAACGAGGTACTATAACCGCCCTCTGGATAGTGAAACAGGCCTGAAAGACATTACCTTGACAGGCAGGCGGAAAATCCAAGACATGGGATCTTCCTGCCAACTCCCTTTGCTCCCGCTGCCAGGGGCTGCCTGAGCTTTGCCGCTGTTCGGTACTACCCTCAACGCACCAGTTACGTCGCTACACCAGTTACTGAAACATGCAAATCAATGTAGACTAACTGGTTGGGCCACTCATTTCACAGACTTCACAAAAATGGAAAATTTGAGACAGTCTGCTCCCCAGCACTGGGAAAGAAACAAGGGATCTCACTGGGTGGATACCAGGGAGGCCCACGGTGCACAGAGAGAGGGAAGAGGGCCAGAGAGCCAGAGCCAAAGGAAGGGACCAGGGCGAGCAAAGCGGCTGAATACAGGCTGGCTGCTGATTATTTCCTGAGGAATCTGAGGCAGTGGCTATGCAGTGTCCGAGGAGATGGTCCGAACAGCCCGGGCAACTATCATGATCTCAACTAGGTCCATGTACTTCTCCATTCATTGCCCCCCACCCTTGGAATGTAAATTCCGATGTTTCCAGTGGCTCTTCGTCTTGCTCGCCACTATATTCAGGGTCTAGAAGGGCATGTGGCGCACAGTAAGTACGCAATAAATATTTACTGATGAGTAACTGATACATGGCATTATTCAATTAGAATGATTTCATAGTTTTTAGTTCTCTAGAAACTATTACTGCTTCTCCAAATATAATTTTACTTACATTTTCATTTTATTTTTCTACAGGTGGCTAAAGCCATGATACATTTGATATTTATGCATGTGAGATTTCACAGGAGTACTTTCTGCTATTAATTATAATAAGTATCCATTGAATCATCATATAAATTACATAACAAAGTATATGTAATTACCCTGGCTGGTGTAGCTCAGTGGATTGAGCACCAACCTGCAAATCAAAGGGTTGCCGGTTTGATACCCCAGTCAGGGCACATGCCTGGGTTGCGGGCCAGGTCCCCCAGTAGGGGGCGTGCGAGAGGTAACCACACATTGATGTTTCTCTCCCTCTCTTTCTCCCTCCCTTCCCCTCTGTCTAGAAATAAACTAAATAAAATCTATTTTAAAAAGGTATATGTAATTAATTTCTTACTATGCAATATCAATGATAATAATAATGGTAATAATAATAATCTAATTCTGGTATCTCTTTTGTGCCAGGCACTGGATTATGGCTTTCTTGTTTCGGCCTTCTAACAACTCTGAAAAACAGTAATTCTGCCACCCAGTTCACAAACTAGGTTTATATTAACTCACAAGGTTACACAGTTGACAAGGAGCCAAAACAGGTTTTAAAGTGTCTGGTTGCAAAACAAGTTTGCCCAGTCATGAGGCCTCAAGGCAAACAAATCTCTCTCGATATTTCACATTTCTTTATTTCACATTGGTTGAGGTGCTTAGATTGTGTGTCACTGCTAGTACATAAAGATGATAACTGTCATTATAGCCACAAATTATTGAGTGTCCACTCTGAGCTAAGCAGTTTACCTACATGGGCATTTCAATACTCAGTCCATACTTGCAAGTGAGGAAATGAGATGATTTAAACACGATAAAATAGAGGATTACACTGCCTACTGATTTGCCCAGGGCCATACTGAAATGCCATTGTGCAGATGCAATTCTCCATTACATACCTGTTCGCCTGGTCCTAGATCAATGTTATTATTTCGTTATCCTCTTGTTTCAAGAGAAGTACATGTAAACTCAGTCCTTTTCTTTCCATATTAAAGGCCATCTGTTAAATATTTAGTACTTTAAAGTCCTAAGAAACCCCTTTAAGCCACGAAATTAACACAGCCTGTTGACTGCGTTTTCAGCTGTCATGTCAGATACTTACACATATCCTCAATCTGATTTTGCATCATCTACAAACAGCTAGTATGATTAGCTGATTCCAATCGCTCAACACTATATAATTTCAAGGGGCAAAATGTTCTAAACTGTGATCTTCAATATTTGTATTTTGACCACAATTTATTAAAATTAATAAAAAAGTTTAAGAATTCTACAAAGTCTGTATCACACCTGAAGCAAAATTAATTAAAAATCAACCTCTCCTACTAAACCGTGAAAAGAGCACATTGTGCAGAATCGCAATTTCAAGCAATGTTGCATCTTTCTGTGTTTTCTTCTTTGCTCTATGTTATGTGGTCTATTTTACCTTCATCTCGTCAACTGCTCTCTGTAATTCATCAGGGGTTTTATATTCAAAATCTCTCTCTAGGTATTCTTCCTCGGCTTGCGTCATCCACTCGTGCATCTCTGACAGATCTTTCTGAAGGCTGACAGTTTTATCCAAGGCTCCCTTCAAGGCTTCCTTTCTGGCATAGACCTTCCAGAAAACAAAGCAGCAAATGAAATATGAATATTAAAAGTCATAAAACATTATCATTATATTTTTATTGAGCAGTCTGGAAATAATAAAATGCTTAAGATAGAAAAGATGAAGAAGAAGCTTGCACGAATGAGGAAAATAACTCATGGTGATTGGATGCACTTAATTTCATATAAGCCTTAACATAAGATACAGCCATTTACTTGGCATACTTAATAAAAATCAACAGATTCCCCTATGACCATAATTTAGCTGCTGTGTGTGGCAATGCTTTTCTATAGAGAATACAGAAAAACAAATTTTCTCATGATATGTTTCAGTTGGAAAAGTAAATATTATATGTTGGCACACAGAGAAGTAATAATTCTTTGTGTTCTCTGATACTGCTGTACAATTTCAAATATCACAGGAACTGAGCACTCGTATGCCTCTCACAAATCAGAAAGAAAAGAGCAGAAAGTGGATAAAGGACATAAACGTGTAATTTGCAGAAATGAAACTAAAATGTGGACATATATGTGAAAGGATGCTCAGTATCATTCATAGTTAAAGGATTGCAAATGAAAAAGAATTAATGCATTTTAAAAATGTCCAGTTTAGGCAGGGGTGTGGGGAAGCAAACATTTTCATACCTGGTGAGAGACATATCCAACAAGTACAACCTTTTAAACAGTAAATTGGCAAATATATTAAAATTTTTAACCTTCATGTATCTGAGCCTACTTTTCCACTTCAAAGAATGAATTATACAAAACAAATTGTACAAAGTTGCATGTACAGTGTTCAAGTCGGCTCTGAAGACAGCAACATACAGGAAAGAACCCTAAGTGCGCTTTCATGGAGAATTAGTTACATTAATTGTGAGACACACACACATAATGGCATAACATGTAACACCAATACATCTGTACTGAAGTGACAGTTGCTCAGTATAGAATTTTAAGTTTAAAAAGCAGGCTGCCAAACAGTATTGTGGGAGTAGGAGACTTATGCTTTGTAAAGCTTTATATGTTTCTAAAATGCTAACACTTAGCAATACGATCGATTACTTATTAACCAGAAGAACAGTAAAACTTAAAACATCTAAAGTGATATTAAATCATGCGTGCTAATGGTTTGTTATACCACACTGAGGGAAGAGTCTCATTTTAGTATTAGAATGACCAAAAATGGTGCTTCTCTTTTAACTTCAAAAAGTAACTTATAAAATGATGTTATTCTTCTCTCTGGGATTAGACTTCTATCTTTTAAGTAACAGGGTTGTAACTGTAAAATCTTAATATGTAACTTATAGTTTTAGTATAATGAAGTTTTTAACGGTACTTTACCAAATGCTAAGTATGTGCAGAACCATCATCATATTCATTTTCGTATATTCTAGAACCATCTTAAGCCTAATTTAGTTAAGTCATAACTATTTTAAGTTAGTCTCCTAGGTGAACATAGTACCTGATCTACTGAAATGTGAATGTTTCACTCTGACACAGAGAGAACATTATTTATACATATTACACTAATTAAGGCATAAAGACTATTTTGCATAGCCAATAAGTCTATAATAAGCCTAAGTAAACATGCTGTTAAAATTTCTGCTTAGATGCTCTGCTATAATGTTTTGAGGCAGTTGGCAAAGTGATAATAATACCAGAGTGACTAATGTAACTTAGCCAAAGATATGTCATCAAAAAACAAGTACTGCATATGCTCTAACACCGAACCAGAAGAAAGGGATCAGGCATGATCGTGTTTTAAGGAGAGAAAGGCAGAAAATGATTCTGAGGAGACAGCACAAGTGTACTGGAAAGGGCATTGGCTCTGGGTCCGGTGAAAGTGGGCACGTCACTGCATTTTGCTTTATTTCAGCTTCATAACTAGCCTAACAGTTGGAACAGATGATTTCCACGGTCTTTTCCAAATTTAACATTCTGCAGCTCTACGACTGATCAGCGAGAAAGACAGTTTTTGTGGTTGCGTATTTTAGGATTTCCGTGAAAAGGGCTGGGTTCAAATGTCGATTCCCGCCTCACCTTTTTCACATCAGGGATGCTACCATTTTAGCCTTCAGTTGCCTTATCTTCCCCCACAGTTTCCGCAGACTACACTGTCTCAGCCTTGTAGAGAAACTAGAAAGTTCTTCGTGTTTCCTGTTCTAGTTTGTAAATCTAACATTCGCACTGCCTGCTCCCCACAGCTTTACTGAGACACGACTGACATTTAACATTGTGCAAGTTTAAGGTGTACAACGTGATAACTTAATACACATATATCGGGAAATGATTACCGCAATAGGGTTATTTAATGCCACCATCGCTCTCACATAATTCCCATTCTCTTTTTTCTGGTCAGAGCATTTAAGATGTTCTTAGCAATTGTCAAGTAGGCATTCTAGGGGAATGTGGCTGAGATCTGTGGAATCCGTGCTCTGCAATAGGCTAATGTGTTTACAATACTTGCCTTGAACAGCATAATCAAGGACATTTTAAGACTATAGAGATGCTTTGAAAAGTACACTCCTCTAACACGTAAAACTCTCGAGGTTTCAGTAATGTCATTGACTTCGTCCATTTTTTTGCTGTTGTTTTCTCGCACGACCTAAATAAACTGGCTTATTCTTTGTATGAATCCACTGAAACATTCGACAAACAAATACCTTTCATACCGGCCTTCCAGGAAAACATTAATGATAAAATCTATTATCAAAGTACTATTTTTTTGGCTGAACATCCCTTCTCGCACTGACTTACGCCAGGAAAAGAAATGCAAGCTCGCTGACCCAGGGCTACCTCATCTCTGAGTTAACAGAACTGCTGGGCATTTATCAGTGATGGTATTAGCTGGGTGACTTGCCTTGACTTTTACTTTTCTAACTTATTTTCTTCCTCAAATTTAGCTTTTGCCTTTTGGCATGATTTCTTTTCAACTCTGAAAGGTTACTTAAAAATAATGAAAGACTACCTGACTCTAATACACATAAAATGAAACCTCTCATTAATTTCAAAAAAGGTACTGGTCTGTTGAAAAGTAATTACTGCTTTGGGTCAAAATTTTATCTTCTGAACAGGAACTACTGGATATACACTATTTGTGCATATAATATTTACTCTTCCGTAGTTTAATCTCAAAACAAAAATAAATATCTATAAAACACTCTGTTGTATAAATATGAGGAACTCAGTTATTTTGTATTTTTTTCCACTGAGTTATTCTTAACTATTTCCCAATCTTAGGTCCTTTATTGAAATAAAACTTAAGTCAAACTTGTAAATCCATACAATCGGAACTACAAATTATTACTCATTTTATTTCTGTACCAAGCATACAAGTGTAAAGTATCTTTTTAAAATCTAAGTACGATACTCTTATAAAGTTATGTACTGGATGAAACATTCAATGAAATTAATGCCTAATATAACAGTTATGGTCAAGAAGATCATTTTAGGACACCAAGAAGATGAATATATGCTATTTAAAATATGTACTATGAGAATACAGAGTCCGGCACAAATAACGCCCCTTTTGTATTACAAAATCTGTTATTACATAATCATAAGCATGTAATCCTGTAACATAACAATATCACACTCAAGCACACCGTATGACATTTTAGGTGAAATGTTCAAATTAAAACTATAAATTATTACACCCACATTCCCACATTATTACCCTACCAACCACACTCAAGCAGGCCTTAACTTCTGCTGGACCCTGTATTTTACATGCAAAGACCAGTCTGAATTAACCATGCTTTAAAATAGCAACTAGTTTGACTTAACCATACTTTAAAGTATTTTACAAAGGACAATGATAAAGGGAGACATTAAGAAATTGTAATTAAATAAGGGCAATGCACAGAGAAAGAGACCTGACATACCTGCCGGCAAATGTGATCCCACTGAGAGTTCAGTTCTCTGAGCTCTGTCTCCAGTCTGGAAGCGAACTCGGGCTCCGCTTCGTTCTTTATCTTCTGCCCACCTTCGTTGACACTGTTCAGACTCGGCTGAATTGTCTGAATATCATTAACTAAAAGCTAAGGAAATAATTCAGTTTAAGCTTGCTGAAAAAATGACCTCAATATTATTAGAAATATAACATAGAAAAGATGGAATTAGAAATCATGACATTACACATGAATGTTATCCTTTCAAATCTGAAATAAATGTAAATACACACACAAGGAGGGACTGAGCAAACAGGAAAAAGGACTCATGGACATGGACAACAGTGTGGTGACTGCTGGGGGGAGGGGGTCTAAGGGGACTAAATGGTAATGGAAAAAATATAAGAAAGATTGTATTTTTTTTAAAAGTTGAGATATATTATAAGCCTTGCAGAAAATGTTCACAGGTTCTTATGGTGTGAATGAAGTCGGGAATTATCTGTATTCTACTTATATTAGAAACAAAAGGGAATAAATTTAGTATCTCTTGTTAGAAAAATGTGTGAAAATCATAGATTTATACATTATGGTTTTTGAAAAAATTTGGTTTTCAAACAAGATACTGCAGCAATTTGGTATACCATGATGGGTGTGAAGGTTATGCGTCAAGTGGATTTCTTTTTTTTAGCTTATAGTTACAAAGAAAAATATTTAAAGAGCTACATTATTTTCTTCCCACGGCATGACAGTGGTATAATGGATATTATGTTAAGAATTCAAGTGGAAGGAGGACTTCCGAGCTCATTTCACAAGGCCAGCATTCTCTCAATTTCAAAACCAGATGAAGAAAATTACAAGCCAATATCCCTGATGTACAAAGATGTTACAATTCTCAACCACATATTAGCAAACTGGATCCAGCGATATATTGAAAACATGGTCAGGTGGGATTTATTCTGGGATTAAAGGTTGGTATAATATCTGCAAATCAGTAAATGGGATATGCCATTTATAAACAAAACAAAGGATCAAAACTACATGATCATATCAACAGATGCAGACAAAGTATTTCCTAAAAAGCAGCTGCCACTTATGATAAAAACTGTCAGGAAAGTGAGAATAGAGAGAACATACCACACTTCAACATAATAAAGGCCACATACGACAAACCCGAGACAACATCATACTCAATGGGCAAAACCTCAAAGCATTTTCCTTAAGACTGGGAACAAGACTGGGCTGTCCATTTTCACCTCTCTGACTCAACATAGTGCTGGAAGTCCGAGCCACATCAATCAGACAAGAAGGAGAAAGAAAAGGCATCCAAATGGGAAAGGAAGGAGTAAAACTGTCATTATTTGTAGATGACATCATGCTGTGTATAGACAACCCTAAAGAAAACCAAAAATCTACCAGAACTGATACAAAATAAATATCCAGAAGTCACTTGCACTTTTATACACCGATAATGAACTATGATGAAGGAAAACTTAAGAAAACGATCCCATTTATAATTGCATTAAGAAAATACCTAGGAATAAAGTTAACCAAAGAGGTAAAAGACCTGTACTCGAAAAACTGTAGAAAATGAAGAACGAAAATGAAGATACAAACAAGTGGAAGCATATACTATGCTCATGGATAGGAAGAATTAACATCATTAAAATGTCCTTACTACCCAAAGGAATCTATAGATACAATTCTTTTCCCCTCCTTAAAAATCTTTACGATTTTTATTTATTTTTTTTTAAGAGAGCAGAAAGGAGGGAAAAAGAAAGGGAGAGAGACATCAATGAGCGGTTGACTCTGCGAGCACCCCCTACCGGGGACCTGGCCCACAACCCAGGCATGTGCCCTGACTGGGAATCGAACCCATGGCCCTTTGGTTTGCAGGCCGGCACTCAATCCACTGAGCCACACCAGCAAGGGCAACACAATTCTTAATCAAGATACCAATGACATATTTCACAGAACTAAAACAAATGTTCCAAAAATTTACATGGAACCACAAAAGACCCAGAAGAGCTGCTACAGCAATCTTGAGAAAGAAGAACAAAGTTGGAGGAATCACTGATATAAAACTATACTACAAGGCCATAGTAATCAAAACACCATGGTACTGGCATAAAAACAGACACAAAGATCAATGGAACAGAAAAATCTATATTGTATAATATTATAGTGCAGTTCCCTATATATGGAAGAAGCAATACAGTATGACTAACAATCTATAATGAAATATAACAAATGGCTCAGACAATTATTTACCTTTATACTGCATTTTATATTAAAATAATCTTATAAATGAAGGTGGGGTAAAAGGTCATGTTTTCCTGTTTCTCATTGATTTTATCCAATTTCTCAACCTCGGCACTACTGTCATTTTGGACTGGGTAATTCTTTGTTGTGAGGGGCTGTTCGGTGCATTGCAGGATGTTTAGAAGCATCCCTGGCCTCCCCCAGCTACGTGCCAGTACCATCTGCCGCCCTCCAATTTGTGACAAAATGTCTCTAGATATTGATAAATGTCCCCAAGGGCTGGCAAATCTCCCCTGGCTGAGAACCAGTGATGTACCCCCAAAATATTTTCCAAATAAATGTCTTCATATGAAAGGTGTCATACACAAATCTTACCCTGCATTGTTTCAGCTGTTTTTTAAGAATTTCTGAATCCCCGAGGGCAGGCCATTCTTCTTTCAGGAAAACATCAACTTCAGCCATCCATTTCTTTAGGGTTTTTATGTGACTCTGGAATCAAAGACCCGTTTTAAGATTATTATTGGGGTGCTGATTTTTCTCAACACGATTCATCACGGTGATATGTCTGAACACAAGCCCAGAAACAATTCCCATGTTTGAAGGATGTCTCTAAGTAGCTCTTCAGGAAAAGAATATTTTTACTAAGACTGCATTTTTATGGTCTACTGTATGAGCACTGGTGTATGAAGTCTGCTATTGTTAAAAATAAAAAAAAAATTACTACCAAATGTCGTTTTATGATGTTACCCTCAAGAACATTAAATCATATCCCCCTCTAGAGAAATTTTAAGTTTCAAAACAACTCATGATAATACTAACAATGTGCCCTTACAGTACATAAAACAAACTATGAACAATAAACTCAATGTAATGGTATCTTTATAGCCTCCTTAAACTTGAACTTCCACAAATTGGTTTTGTGTTTTTTTTTGTGTTTTTTTTTGCAGTTGACAGTTTAAATAGTCCCTCCACTTGGGAACTCTCAGGCCACAATTTTGTCATCTTTAAAGAGAAAACTTTTGCTTTTAATTTCTCATTTGCCTTACTGGATTGAAGATAGGGTGAAAAATGTCTTCTCTTATCACTTATAAAAAGCCACCATCTCCCATTATCCTTTCACATACTGCATTTCCCAACCCCCCACTACATTTTTTTTTTGCTACTTTTCAACTATATGACTTGCAAACTTCTGTATTTCCATACGTGTCAACTATGCTGTCCAGATGTGCTATTTTCTCCTCTCAATTAAATTTCAATTGAAAATATGTGCTTTACAGAAAGTTACACCTTTGATATGATTAATAATAATGCATTTTAAAAGCATTTGACTGAATCCAAAGACTTTAGATTTCCACATCATCATCTTGCTGGGGTCTCTCGAGTCGGGATTTGTGTGTCTTCCCTGTTACTACTGTCCCAGTGCAGATCTTGTTACTGGCTCCCTCAGTACTGTATTGGCTCTTCTTGGTACCTGCCTCAATCGTACCCACTCTAACCTATTCTGCACCTTGGTGTCAGTATCCTTCCCTCCTTCCTCTTATCATAGTGATGCTTTGAAAACAAATGTTATTAGATCGTCCTCCTAAAAGATCGATAACAGTTCCACATTATTATTATTATTATTTTTAATTCCTTCATCATTAGGCTGTAATTCATATTCCAAAGCATGGCAGTTGGGACCATTCATTATCTACTCCCAGAACATTTTTCCAATTATATATATTTGTCAATCTCCAAACATATCTTGGTTTTTCCCAGTATTGAACCACTTCCGGTTAACTGGACGTGCTGCTCCATTCTGTCAGGAATTTTCTCCCACTTTATTAGTTGACTAAATTCCACTTGTTCAAGGTGTAACCTACATACCGCATGTTCCAAGCACATTTCATAACCCCCTGTCCCAGTTTATGCTGGATTTCTTTTCTGGCTATTGTCATAACATTTCCGAAGATGTTTAGGCTCTAATCCCTGGAACCTGTGAATATGTTAACTTCCATAGCAAAAAAAGACTTTGTAGATAACGTAAAGTTAAAGATTTTGAGATGGTGCCCTGGCCTGTGTGGCTCTGCTGGTTGGGTGTCGTCCCACAAACTGAAAGGTCATGGGTTCGATTTCCAGTCAGGGCACATGCCTGGGTTGCAGGTTCGGTGCCCATCAGGGCAAGTAGGGGAGATAACTGATCAATGTGTCTCTCTCACAACAGTGTTTCTCTCCCTCTCTCCCTCCCTCCCTTCCCCTCTCTAAAATCAGTAAGCATGTCCTTGTATGAGGATTTAAAAAAACAAAGATTTTGAGATGGGACGATCATCCTGGGTTACCTGGCTGGACCCAATGTAATCACAAGGGTCCTTATTCAGGGGAGGAAGGGGTGTAAGGGTTAGAAAGACAAACTGGAAGATGCTGCACTGCTGGTCTTGAAAGACAGAGGATGGGGGCATGAGCCCAGAAATACATACAGTTTCCGGAAGCTAAAAATGACAAGGAAACAGGTTCTCTCCTAAAGCCCCCAGAAAGGACACAGCCCTGCCTATACTTTGACTTTAGCCCACTAGGGCTGATCTTGAACTTCTGACCTCCAGAGCTGAAAAATAATAAGTTGTGTTGTTTGAAGTCATTAAATCTGTGGTAATATGTTACAGCAGCAATAGGGAACTAATACACTTATCTTTTACCTTTACTAAAATAGGGGTTCCTTAAAAGAACAGACCATGTATTTGTACCCTATTTTACCACTGGCCCTGGTAAAAATGTGTTTTGATGCATGTGTGCGTATATGCATGCACACACGTCTGCATGTCAAAACATGTACATGTGTAAAGCATGTTGTAATTTACAGAATGTTTTAGGACTACACTGTCTTTGTGTTTGTACAAGGTGAGAATAAACAACTAAGTTAGCTGGACTGAGATTTTAAATCCAGAAGCTTCTTGTTCCAGCATTAACATCATTCACAATGATTCCCCACATAAGAGGCATGTTGCCTGTATATCACTACATAGTTTATGCTTTAGACTATAATGTGATTGTTGGTTTACTCTTTTCAGCTTGGGTAATTACAATACGGTGGCACTATTCAAGTAAATTAACTCAGTAGAAGCTGGTTTCTGAAAAGTGACGGGGTAAAATTTATCCATATAATTATAAGTAAAATATGCCGATGAAATATGACTATATTGCATGGTAGATAACTTTCTATATTTCTAACCTAAATGACACCTATATGTTGAAGGACAACCAGACTAAAGGAAAGACTGGTTTCAAACATTATTTGAGCTAAAAAACATGTTTAAGTCCTACAGGGATTGGCAGAGAAAACCACTTAATAATAAAGAAAATCCAAGAAGAACTCTCAATTACTGTTTTCTTAAAAGAAATAAGCGAACTATACTCCTTTGAGAAAGATTTGTATCTTCTGATCTTATCACTAACTTTGAATGACCATGGAAGTTAAATTATTTGCCTTTACATTTCATAATGCATTGTTAGGAGAAAAACGAGTAAAGAAAAAATGAATATAAAAAGTTAAACCGTGAATTACCTGAATCTTTCGGAGCTTAGCCATGTGCTCCTCTAGCTTCTGGCAATGTTGGACCAGCTGGGAGGAGAGCTGCTTCCAGCGGCCCTCGATGTCTTCAAATTCGGACTGGTATTTCCGGCTAATATCAGAGGGGGCTTTCTTTGACATCTCTTTCACAGTGGTGCTGAGATAGTTTAGGCCACTTTGTTGTTCTTGCAGAGAACTTTGTAAAGCCTCAAAATTGAAAGTGGAAAGTACATGAATACTAATTGATGAATAATAATGAGTTCCACTGTGCAGTGCCATTGACAAGCTTCGGTTAAATTAAGACTACTTACAATGAAAACTAGGTGATTCAAACATCTTAAAAACTAGACGGCACAATATCAGTTAAAAAAATAACTAGTGGTAATTTAAATTCTACCTTTTTATCGTAGGATTAACTTGCATATTATCCAGTAATAATTTACTTTACAATCTACTCCTATTTTTATAAACATTGTCAAGTGTATCCAAAATTCTATCTTACTGATCCGGAGTTTTAGCACACCTAATTTTATTCTATCATGCCTGTTTATTAATAACTGTACTGATTATACAGTCAATGAAGTTTAACTTAATTATTCTGAGCCTTCAGGGAAGAAAACTTCTCACCTCCCTAGGTAAAAATATAACTAAATTATATTGATATATGGGAAATCAAAACTCTTGAATGTTACTAGATGGATGGTCTGCTAAAGCCAGTTAACAAAAGTTCTGTATTTTTCAAAAGACATTGGTCTGTTTTGAAGTATTATAGTGCAATTCTAGGATAATTTGGGGAAGAATTTATAAAGCTGGCTTTATATTTATACTATATGACCTATGCAACCCCTTGTAATAGAATGCCTATCTTTAGGTTTCCCTTACTCAATATTTATTTAAATGCTGCTTTCTGGTTATAAAATAATAAAGTGTGATGATTAAAAATAGGAAAATATACATTATATACAACTATTACGATTTTATATCAACTTCCAGTTTTTTCTATATATAACTAAATATTTAATATCTGATCTTACCATAAACACATACACATTTATTCCTTCTTTTAAAAAGCAACTTACCACTCCCCCAAATATGTGAAACGCAAAACTTTTATGGTTGCATAATATGTTGTGCCTATTTTTTGGTATTTCAATTTCTTAATTTACTTTTATTTTACTTTATTAAACTATTACACTTAATTGATTATTTAGACCATATCTAGCATGCATATGACTATGTTTTAAGCTGGGCATTTCACTCTGAGCCTTTTCCCCATGTCATTAAGTATTTTTCAAAAACATAAATTTTAATGGCTTCTCTAGTTCATTTAACCATTTCCCTTTATTAGCTCTCAAAATTAATTTTGAGCTTTCCACTACTGTAAATTATGTTTATGATTAGTCATCTACCCACATCTTTGAGTACATTCTAATTATTTCCGTAAGATATAGGCTTCATAGAAATAGTATTCACGTGTACAACTGAATTCTTTTGCATGTTATTAGGAGGTACTGAAAAGTTTTTCTCAGTAAAATTTATTCAGTTTACTCACTAGGAAGTGAGAGCGCGGCTCAGTGCTTGCTGGGCCTGCGCTTCCTATCCCTTCGGGGTTCCTCTCTCTTTCTTTTTTTTTGGTAATTTAGTGTGTGAAAAATGGTATCTCATTTTGTACATTAGTATTTCACCCTTTACAATGCCAGTGACAATTTTTCATAGGTTCAGTGGTCGTTTATGTGTTTCTTGGTGACTTTTTTTTTAATTACTTTCTCCCTTAGGCAGACAAATATTTTCTTTGCTCACGTTTTTTAAAAACTGTGTCTGGTATTTGTCCAATGTTGCTGATTGCTTTCAATGATTTTTACGTTTCCCCATCATATGTTTTTTACAAATTCTCCAAAATTTATGATTAAAATGTTTTTGAACTTTTTAATGTACTGGTATTTCATTTTGGTATAATATTTAATGCAAGGTTCTAACTTCATTTTTTCAGTTAATATATTTTCTCAATAATATGTACAAATAATTTTCCCTTCTTTACTGTTCTTTTGGTGGAAATGTACTTTTCCTCTCATCCATATACCATTTCTTGTGTACTTAATCTCCTCCCCAAGATACTACACCTTTGTACTCTTATTTTTCTAATGTTTATAGTCATATTAAGTCACATATTGTTCAAAGTAAACTTTGGAATCATTCCAAGTATTAAAAACAACAACATAAAGTGGAAAGAGATTAAACAGTTATAATGTTTTTGGTATTATAGTAGAGGAAATCGTCAGTCTAAAAGAGGGTAATATGCACTGGGAAACTTTTTTTAGAAATGTATTTGAACAAATACTTCTAAAATTACTATTTTAAGAAACTGTTTAATTCTCAAAAAAAGAACTCGTGATATACCAAGTTAAATTTTTAAACTTTTTCTTAATTCTCTAAATACAGATATATTATTTCATTACAAAAGATAACTAATGAGTAAGTTTTCACATCTTAAAAACTAAAATGTGACTGGATATACAGCACAGACTTTTCAAAGAGAGGAGGAAAAGTATTCGAAAGTCCATAACAAATTATTTATTTTATCTTCCATATAAGTATTTAATATGTCCCAATATAAAGCTGTTAAAAACAGTTATTAGAATTCAAGTGACTAACCACAATATTACATAAAACTGTTGTTTAAATTAAAACTAATTTTATAACTACACTGATTTTACCTTTTTCTGTTTGGAACTGTGAGACGTATTAATAATTCAGCAGGCAAAGGGAGAAAATAATACCACAGTTTTTATAATAATCAAAATGTGCCTAAAAATGCATACTAGATGAGAAAAACTATACTTCATAAGTAGACCTTATCATTGTCTTTAAAGATGGTGTTTTTATCTTCTAGGCACAAATGCATAATGTAATGCATTTTAAAAATCTTACCTTCATTTTTACAACAGTGAACTATTGCACTTGCCACGATTATTTTAATTCTCATATTATTTTAAGCTTACGCCAATGTGACTGCCTGGTAGATAAGATCTGCACTGCCTCGTTTAAGACAGTCAAATGTTCACCGACCTGTAACTCCCCGAGTCTCTGCTCCATGATTTCGTAGTCAGTGACGGCGACCTGAGGTATAGAGAGTTTGGTTTCTGACTGCTGGATCCACATCAGGATGGTCGTCATGGTCTCCTGATAGCGCATGGGTGGCAAAGTGTCAACAACTTCATCAAAAGGGAAAAAAAGAATCATTTAATCAGTTTCAGCTTTGTCATTATGTTTTCCTATGTTGTCAGAAAACTCAATCATTTCACTAACTATAAATATTAACAAAATGCAAAAACCTGAAAAGGCAGATTAGAATAGCACTATGTTGAAGACGCATTCCTTCTACACGTCTGATATTTTGACAGAAACTATGCATCTGTTACACTGAAATCTCCTATCAGCCTTGCAAGGTTTGCATTGCTAAATTCATCTCTAAGGTGAGAAAAGGGAGAAACAAAGAGGCTGAGTAACTTGCCGATGGTAACACAGACGGAGCTTGGAGAAAATGAGTAGGCTCCGTGTACAACTGACTTTGAAGGCTATTCCCTTTCTGTATTATTATTTTCCTTTGTGGAAAAAAGTATCATTATCCACAGCCTTTGGTATTTTTTAAATTTTTACTGAATTTCTTGGGATGACATTGGTTAATAAAATTATATAGGTTTCAGGTATACAGTTCTATAATACTATATTACAAAACACATCTGTATTACAAAATTCTATACTACCGTATTACAAAGTACATCTGCATTTTGTATCGTATGCTCCCCATCCAAAGTCAAGTCTCTTTCCATCAGCATTTATTCCCCGCTTACCTTCTTCTGTCTTCCCCCACCCCCTTTCCCTCTGGTAATCACCACACTGTTGTCTGTGTCTATGAATTTCTTTTTATTTTTATTGAGTTAATTGGGGCGACATTGGTTAATAAAATTATATAGGTTTCAGGTGTACAATCCTATAATACATCATCTGTATACCGTATTGTGTGTTCACCACCCCATATATGCATCGTAAATGCGTAAGTATACATATACTACATGTAACTGTGCATAATTTACATATGTATATACACATATACACACTAAGTAACTACTCTGATCATATTCAAGGAGATTAACGACAAGACTGAGAATTTTGGCAGAAAACTACAAACCACAAAAATGACCTAACAGATTTTAAGGACAATAAAAAAGAATATCTAGAATTGAAACATGCAATAAGTAAAAATTAATAACACAACGAATAGGTTTAAAAGATGATTAGATAAAACTAAACATAAAATTAGTAAATCTGAAGATAGACCAAAAATATATATTTGAAATGAAGCGTGGAGACACAAAAGGTTAGGGAATAAAGGAGAGAGAATAAAAGAAAAAAACAGAAAAATGGTCTAATAAATGAATTCTAGAAAGACAGAGAAAGGCAATGGGGCAGAAGCCATATTTGAAGATATAACAGCTGAGAATTTTCCTAGATAAAATCATAGTGCAAAATACTAGTTTGAATCACTGTATCAAATGGCATTATTTATACCACTTTATTTCCTTTTACATTTTTAGATTTCTATTACAGTTGACACTTCGTATTATTTTATATTAGTTTCACACATTGCAACGCAATGGTTAGATAGTCATGTAATTTATGAAGTGATCCCCCTGGTAACTCTAGTAACCGCCTGGCACCATATATCGTTATTGCAATGGTACTGACTATTTTACTTTTTATTTTTAATAGATAGAATGAGTTTCACTTCTCTATATCAATTCCTTTTACATTAAATGAGAGGAATACAGGAAAGTACTTTGCATGCTCTTTAATGGGGTTTTCAGATGGTAAAGATATTTTTAGAGAGTATGTTAGAAATGCCAGCTGAGAATTTGACTCAACATGCTTTCATTTATCTGAGACGTCATACCCAAATTTACCTTAATAGGCTTTACTTATTCTGAGCACTTCTGATTTCATGTTGAAAAATCTCTCTGGTACTTTAAACCTCACTATTTTCCTTCATATAAATAATGTGTCTCTCTCCCTATTGACTAGGTCCATTTATTTGAATGCTAGATAATTACTAATAAACAAAAGTAAAGAGGAATCTCATGAACAGTCATGAAGGGAAGGAGTATACATTTACGATGAAGCCAAGAGTTCTGTCGGAGAAGGCATCCGAGCAAGCGATCTGGAAGGAGCGGGGCCTATGTGTAGAGACAGGGGTGTAAGTTGGATGGATTTTAAACGAAATAAAGTTCACTTTAATTAAACTTGAACATGTGCCTAATGAAAAACAGGGCTTGTTTCCCTTGTGGCAGTGGCTGGGACAAATATTATTAGAAGCTTGCCAGAGGTGATATGAAATCAATCCAATATTATCCAGATGATGTATAAATGTCCAGAGGGAGAGATAAGTATAGAAAGAGTTAATAAAGATATTGAAATTACTTATTAGAAAAAGTTACACAAGTTTTTATGAACATCGAACAGGGCTGCTTTCTCCATTCTGGTTTTACAGAAAGAGGCTGTGTAGCAGGACAATTGACAAGTCTGGTTTCGAACTGGCTCTCCACGTACTAGCTTTGGCGAATTACTTAACATTTTAATGTCTTGGGTCTCGTTTATAAAAATGAGGATGTTGATACTTTTGAGACAATTAATTGAGGTCATTTGTTATTGCTTCATTCAGCCAATATTTTGTCAATGCTCTGAACAGCAGGCACACAAGAAGTAAAACTTTCAAAAGGAAAGCCTAGGATTTTATGATGCTTAAAATCTAATTGGTGAATTAGGAAATGAACAAATAAACAAATAAAGACATTGTGATGACTAAAGGAAATACATGGCAGTAAGGAAAAAGTAAGGTATGGGGGGAGGGGAGAGCCTTCCAGATAATGCAATAAAAGGGATTTAAGATAGAGAATTAGATATAAAAATGTTGGAATAAATGAAGACCTACACAAGGGATGGCAGGCCATCAGCAGATTAGCGATACCAAGAAGCCACTGCCACCCCAAAGGTTAGAGGGACGAAGGGAAGAGATGTGAGGTGGTGTTACCAGAAACCAACCATTTGGACTTGCGCGGAGCTGCCCCTTGGAAAGGTAGCATCCCTGGAAAATGCTGTTTATAGACAGAGCGGGAATCTTGAAAGAGTCATTATCACCCACTGATGGAGAGGCACTGTTTTCTCCAGAAAGCATGAGAGGGGAAGAAACAGCTTCGCTCCTCTTCCCACCCTCAATAGCCTCCAAGTGCCTTCCACTGACTGAATCAAGCAGGTAGGCGATTTTAAAATAAGGATCCCGGGAAGGGTCATTTTCACGGGAAGAGAGGGAATGGTACTGAGAACAGACAGGCAAGTGATCTGCATGGGGATGACGGTGAGAGCGGGCACAGAGAGGAAGGAAAGGAATCTGAGAAGGGGCACCGAGGGACAGCCATGATTTTTGCAATATTCTATTTCTCGAGTTTCATATTCAGGATTCATATTTTTCAATATTCTAAAAAGTCCATGTTATAGAAACTCTGAATATAATGCAAATATTAAATAATTAATCAAATCAAAGTGACTAGAATAAAAAGGAGTGAAAGTGACCAGAAAGTGAATGGAAAGGCCCCTCTCTGGAAGTATAACTTTACCAAGGACTTTACAATGTGAAGGGGGGAGCCAGAAGAATATTAAGAGGAAAGGGTTCCTGGGAGAGGAGTAACCGGTCGAACGTTCCAGAGGCTGGAGCAGTCCCAGGGGCACAGCAAGGAGGCAAGTGTGGCAAAGTGGAGTGCGGGTGGGCGTGAGGGCAGGGGTCACTGGGAACTATGACCCTGAGGGCCCTTGAAGGCCATAATAAGATACTAGATTTTATTCTAAATTATTCTACATTTGCTGATTCCTTTGTCCACTGCTGGAGACACAGCATATTTGCTCTTATTATTAGCTGTAAGAGAGCCATGACACAACAGGAACATAACGGAGACCCATTCAGTGCTAAGTAGAACTCCTTAAGAGTTTTAACTCAATAGAATGGGTAATGGCTTTGCTACGGAAAGAACAGACCTGAAAAAAGACTCATGGCATTTCATTAGAGGGGAACAGTGGGTTTCCCTGAGCTACTTTGACGTTCTACAGGGACAGAGCCAGAGCCAAAGCCAAGGCATTGCTCTACGATGATTTATAAACACGCACACACGTGCGCACACACACAGGCACAAATGTGAATCCACCCGTGAACATTCACAGCGCACACGCAGGAATATTCTCACACACATACAGTGAATTTAAAAGTTAGTGTATACTTGATCCTGGAGAGAGAATCATGATGAGACCAAAAATTAAATAAGAATAAGAACAATAAAGACCAAAGAAAATAATATCAAAAAGGATTAGCATCTTATCTCTTTAAGTTCAGGTTTATATGAACATTGTTTGAATATTAAATAATAATTTGTGGTCACTTAAAATCTGTAATTCTTTGTTTTATTGTCAAGGCATAGTTTATCTTTTGTACAGAATTATCTAACCATGTACTTGGGAAAGCATTTAGATTATCTTGAGGATAATGGCATTAGTAGCATCCTGGGGAAAGATTAAAAGATTAAATTATACCTACAATGAATGAGAAAAAGAATTTCAGATTTGTCAGCTTATCACTAAAGTGATAAGGTAGCATGAACTTGGTAGAAACACAAGACCTGTCTAGAAAAAGTAGAGCCATTGTTAATATAACAAAAACAGTTTGCATAACATCGATGTAACCTGGCAGTCAAGGAGAGTGGACTGGAATGCACATGCATGAACAATGATGACTTCACTGTACTAGTCAGTGGGGGCAGTAGATGCCATTGAATGACCGTGTGTACTGTGTGGTCATCACATTCAAAATGACTGAGCGAGTGGAGCAACAAATCTGCATCAAAATTTGCATTAAGCTTGAACATTCCTCCATGGAAACTATTCAGATGATTCAGAAGGTCACAGCTATGGGCAACTGGTGATTAGCAGGTTCATCACGACAATGAGCCCGCTCATGCATCGCTTCTCGTGCAGAGTTTCTGGCGAAACATCAAATCACCCAGGCGACTCAGCACCCCCTACAGCCCAGATTTGGTGCCTTGCGACTTCTGGCTTCTCCCCAAACTAAAATCACCTTGGAAAGGGAAGAGATTTCAGACAGTTGATGAGATTCAGGAAAATATGACAGGGCAGCTGATGGCGACTGAGAGAACTGGGTGAGGTCCCAAGGTGCCGATTTTGAAGGGGACTGAGGTGTTGCTGTCCTATATGCAACATTTCTTGTATCTTGTATTTTCTTCAATAAATGTCTATTTTTCATAGTGCATGGCTGGATACTACCTGGACTGGCCTCATATAAGAGTTACTTAACTCATAAGTATATGTCATAATAGTATAGACTGCTCAAAACTCGGCATCCATCTATGTATGGACTGAGGGAGGGAGAGAAGAAGGGGGACAGTTGGTAGACAGGTAGTTAAATAGGTAGGTGAGTAGACAAATAGATAAACTAAGTAGACAGAGAAAAAGCTATAAATTTTTAAAAATTCACTGCTTTTCAGCATAGGCCAGCAAAAAGGAAAAGTCTCTCAATCCAGGAAGAAAATGAACAATAAAACACTCTAAAGTACTCAATAATAAATTAGGTCGATTTTCTTCCATTAACCAACATAATCTATCTAGATCTTATGAAGCAAGCAAGTTTCCTTCATTTAGTTTCAGAGCCTCGGCACTGGCCTTCTCCATCTAAGCACTTACTTCGGATCGTAATTATAAATGCGCCAGTCTGATCGCATTATCAATGGCTATCCCCTCCCCAGAGTACGAGCACGATGAGAGCAGGGAGCATGTGACTTCAGCTTGGCAATCTATCCCCAATAACAAGCACGGTGCCATACGAGGGATCGATATTTGTTGGCTGAATAGCCGTAGGTTGCAAAGTGTAGCCGTAGCTCAAAGGCAGAACGCCTTTGCTATGCAGATAGGAGAGAGCAGTCTTTGCGGAAGCCTGGACCCTGAACAAGAGGGGAAGCATTTGCCTATAGAACTTAGACACCTGTGATCCCATCTATGAAATATTTCTAGTTCCCATGTAGCCTTCTAAACTCTGAAGAGCTTAAATTGACTTTCTTATCATTTATCCCTCTTCTCATTTCTCACTTCATGGTTTCTGGACTTCCAACTTAGACTTTCTTTAATTACAAAGACTTTTTTCTGGCATAATTAATTTCTAAATTTAACGTGTGTCAGTCTGCCTTAAAATTAACAAATAGTGATGAAAATGTATATTATACCTCATATTATAAACAGAGTGTGTGCATATGTGTGTTTTGATTTTCTCCTAGAATATTTTTGAAAAAGGAAAAACTCATGTTCTAAATCCTATCATTTTGGAATTCATGAAGAAATTGATAAAGTGACGATTTTTATTACATCCTAACCAGAAATGTTAGATGTTAGTTTAGGTTTCTATGGTTATATGAGCACCACCGTATGAAAAACATGCTTATACACACATCTCTCTCTCAAGCTCCCTCAGCCCCTCTGTGCATGTATGTGTGTACACACACATATATGAATATGGGAAATATATGCATATCTTTAATATACTATATATAATTTATTTTCAATGATGTATTTTTAATTAAGTTTTAGTTTCTATGATACCTTTTAGAAATGTGATAATGAAGAATATAGAGTCCTTGAATTCACTGATTTCACACTTTTCTCATGGAGTTAAATATTCTCATATAGTTTTGATCAAATTGCAATTAATTTCATAAAAGGGAAATATAGAATGCTATGGCAGTACATAATAGGAACATCATATATAGACTGGGAGTTCGTAAGAATTAACTTTTGGGCAAAGACATGAAGCAATAAGAATTCGCTATTCGAGCCCTAGCTGGATAGCTCAGTTGGTGAGAGTGTCATCCCGACAGGTCAAGGTTAAGGGTTCAATCCCCACTCAGGGCACATACAAGAATCAACCAAGCAATGCATAAATAAGTAGACAACTTTCTCTTTTTGTCTCTCTGTCTCTTTCTTTTCTTTCCTCTCCAAGGTCAATCAATCAATCAATCAATAAAAGATTTAGCTATTCTGGGACTCCTGAGAGAACGTACAGAGGCTCTGAGGTGGGTAATATCATGTCACCTTCGGGAAACGAAAAATCAATATGAGATAGAGAGAAAATAAGCCCGAATGAGGCTGTTACTGGGCACGGGCAACATCCACATTAGGCAGGGTGTTTTAGGCGCCTTTAAGCTAAGAGCAAAAATAAATCACCGAAGGTATTACACACAGAAAAGTGATATGGTTGGATATCCCTTAAGAAAAATTGTTCTGGCCGAAATGTAGAAAATAGATTACTCAGTGTCAAGGATGGATGTGGGGAGACAAATTAGTGATCCAGGCAAGAAACCACAGTATCTGGGACTAATATGATGACAATAAATATGAAAAGATGTTTGGACGTGAGAGTTTTTCAAGAAATAAAAAAACATAGGCTTGTTGAGTGGACGGGAGAGGGAGTGGCTGAGGGACAGAGAACATGAAGAATGATTCTGAGGTCCCTGACACTGGAGGGGCCAAAGACAAAATGGCCGTTTGTTACGGAGTTCCCCCCACCCCAAGTTTACCTTTTTGGGATCTAATGCATTTGTGATGCCCTGAGACATCAAAATTGAAAAGTTCGGAAAGTACACATATAAATCCAGGGCTTAGAGGGTATGTCTGGGCTGCCAATAAATGTATGGCTCTTGTTTATAATATGAAATTCAAGCCAAGGGTACCTCTGCTCATTTATTTTCCCTTTAGATGTAAAAATGTGCTCACTGGCCAACATGATCTACCTTGTGGTAGCTGAACAGTGATTAAAAACCACATAGTTTATGTCACTTAAACCAGAAACACTTGAGAATACTAGTGACGCTCTCCTAATTCTTTTTCACATTAAGAAAGACAGACAAGTCTGGTGCAGAAGTCAAATGCACCCCAGAAAAAAACTCAATAGGGGCCACTCTACCTGCCGGTCAGTGAAGGGTCGGTGGACGCCGCCCTTCGGTCCCAATGTAGGAGCAGAGCTAGTCCTGCTCCATCTAAAGAAATTCACTCTCTTCCTTTTACGTGACAATCGATGTGAATAAGCCAACTGGTAATTTTCTTTTTACTGACGGTAGGAAGACAATAAACATATCCAATTTAATAACCTACTGGCTTAAAAGATCACGAGAGTCCTACCAATATCACCTGGTGCAGCCCAGGTCAAAAATGGCCTGAAGATTCAGTATTCAGCCATTTCTTGCTTATAAATATATGACATTCATCTCAAAATAGTCTTACGATGATTTTTACTCTTCTATTGCTAAAGCACGACCTAAAAATATAGATACCTTTCCTAATGTTTTATGATTAGGGAACTACATCCTATAGAATTACAATTAATACATTAATAAATGACTGAAGTTTTGAAAGCATTGCTGTGAATTATTGGGAAAGTGGATTTTAAGGGCTACTTATGTGCATTGCTGTTTATCTTGAAAGGTTAAAAAAACATCCCATGCATCGCCAGCCCTTCACTACACCTATAAGCAGCATGGCAATGACAAAGCCTGGTCAAACTGACACCTAAAACTGCAGAAAAGAAGTGTGACAAAAAAGTTTTCTGTGTCCTTCATTTAAAAACCTCCTCTGTTTTGTCCAACTGACTTAAAAGGTCGAGAGGCTTCAGAGAAGGGGGGGAAAAGACAGCGGAGCAAAGGAGAGAGTAGGAGAGACAAGGTAGTAACTGTTAAAAAGTCATGTGTAGAATAAATGCTCTATTTTCTGATACACATGGGTCTGTGTCAAGGGGTAAAAACTTTAACTGAAAAGCAGTTGTGCTATAGTACATATTATCATATACAGGGGTCGGCAAAAGTAGGCCTACAGTTCTGAGTGCATGTAACACAGTTTACTTTTGTATTATTATTTATTATTTTTCATAAAAACAACTGTAAACCTACTTTTGCCTACCCCTGGACATGTACAGTGGAACCTCGGTTCTTGAACTTAATTCATTCCAGAAGCAATGTGTTCGAAAACTGAATCTCTTGTTTGTCACCTGAGAGACGCATGACTGATTACATAGGTTATCAGCATGAAAGGGTTGTTGGGTAGGGAATGGAGACCCAAAGTTTTGTTAGACAACCGAGACATTTTTTCTGTAAACAACTTGGTTTGGTTAAGAACTGAGCTGTTTTGTTCAAGAACCAAGACGTTAAGAACCAAGGCGTGTGAGAACCGAGTTTTGACTGTACTTGTGACGTACGAATAATAACATATTCTCAAAGGGTTGCTCTCTAAGGACTAAGAAAGAAAATTTATTAAAATGTTCTTTGTAGAATAAAAATAACTATGAATATAGGATAGATTTTATCTTTTAATATTATTTTCTCATATTATCTTTGCCAGGTACCAACCACAAATTCCTACTATCAATTTTCACTATTCAAAGTACACTTGAAAAGTCAAGGTTTTGTTTCATTGTGAGCACAGTAGTGAAGAAAAAAAAGTAAAGATGAAATGAAATAATATATAACACATAATATAAATTATATGTACATATATAAACTGTATAATTTATAATTCATATATAACCCATATCTAGTTAATGATATTATCAATTAATCAGAAGTTTTCTAAGAGTGAGTAAAATTGTTAGTGACATATTGGTAAATAAAGTAGAAGGGAGCACATTTTTATTTAGAGATAAATGGAGTAAAAACCTTTGGCAGTTTTGTAAATTATCATCATACGTATGGAAGATAAACAGAGAGAAAACATAATATGGGTAGAATGATGGCTGTATGGATAAAGAGTATATATTACTATATATTTATATTGCTGTATCATAGTCAAATCTCAGTTATCAAACACCAATATTCTGTACATCTTTAAAATACCGAAAAAAATGTCAAACCTTAATATAATTAATAAGTACATGTAAATTAAAATAATTTCCCAGTGAATAAGCTCTTTTTCCCACTGGTTATAGTATAACCATTAAAACGTACTTGAATTGAAGGGAGTCTTATGGATTTTATGACAAGAAAAATTCATTATTGCTAAATAGGTCAATGTTTGAAAATTTAGGACATTCACAATCTTTTCCGCAATTGATTTCATTCAGGCCCAGCAACAAGTATATTCAAATCCAGTAGAGGGAGCTGACATTATTGTCAAGTTGTATTATCTGCTTCCTATCAGGAAAATAAAACTCTCAGCAAAAAGGAGTTTGAAATAAAAGAAAAAATATGCATTTAGCCTTTATTTTATTCAGTTCATTCCATGACTTCGCCAAAAATAAAAATAAAAATCTAGGAAAATGAGCAAAGCTTCATGCTTATCACTATACTGATGCTAGAAATGTTATTATGTGGTAGATTCTTTGGATATTTACAAAGAAAGGCAATTTAAAAGTGTTTTCCAACTAATTAAAGTTTGGGTAGAAAACAAACATGTTTTTGTGCTTCTCATAACAAATCTGGGGAAGACATTTAAAACAATTTTTATTGTAATGCCTTAAAATCCAATTTTACTTTATAATCTTTTATCTGTGCATATATACATATATATATGTATGTATGTGCACAGAAACCAAAACCTCATTTACTAGTGCTTAAAAGTGTTTATAAACCTGTCTGTCAAAGGGATTTTTGCCTTAAAAAGTGAGCTGATGAGCAGGGATATTTCGGACCAGATACTATGTATTAGTATCACAAGAGCGAATTGGTGAGAGACACGACACGCCCTATAAAATTTGCTAGTCCGGTGGTAGGCATTTGCACAACTGTTCCATTCTTATATTCTTTCATTAAATGAGAAAAAGGGGATATGGTAGAGTTTAAAGTAAAGTAATAGTAAAATGCAGCCCAAAGAATAATTTGTCCTTTCCCGGGTTTCAGTTGCCACACGTATGCTACAGCTATAATCATCTTTGTATAAACTGACAGAAGTATAATAAGACGCCCTGCTAAGTATCCTGTACATAAAGCAAACTGGATTTAATGACAGCCCACTAATAGGGCTTCAAATAGTCTTTTATTTCCTTCAATGTGAAAAGAAAAGATTGTAAAAGTTGCAACCCACCGAGGAGAAATTACGCCTATATAAAACAAATGTTTTATTTGTCCTTCATAGTCCTGAAGTTGTTACGGGGGAAGGGGAAGAAATGAAAATAGAACATACTCTCCAACAATAGTATTTCATTACTTGTTACTACAAGCTGTACGGAGGGTGGTTCGTCTGACAGAAATTATTCATTCATGTTAGCTCAAATTACTTTTATGTTAGTTCATTTCTTTTCTTGATAAATAACTTATTTGTAAAATGTCAAGTTAGCCACTTTAAATATTTGTACTTACTTGTCTGTAGCTCTTTTTCTCTGGCTTGCACATCAGCAAAGACTTGGTTAAAATGATTTGTAAAGGCCACAAAGTCTGCATCCAGGAACATTGGCCCTTGTCCTTTCTCTTTCAGGGCTACACTTTGAATTCTTAATCGCTCGATTTGAGGCTGAAGAGCTGACAGCCGGTTGACTTCATCCTGTACCATAATTGAGAGTATTAAAATAAATAGCATTTTTCCTTTGCAAACATCACATTTTGCAGAGGAAGGTGTTAAAAGGCCCTGATGCCAGCTTAGCTTAATACCCTTATCAAAAAATTGATAAGAAGCCTCCATGATGGCTTAGGCAAGCCTCTAGCACAGGTCAGCAATTTAACAATACCTTGACTCTTCATTCAATAGATACCATCACATAGAACTATGTCTAAATTTCAAAATGACATCATTTAGAGCATTAATGGGCATGAATGTGTACAGGTGAAAAGTACTATGAATGACCTTATGCTCTTCCCATATATCAAACGTGGATGCTCCTTTGCACCTCTCTTATCTCAAAACTGTATGTCTTTGCTTCAAATTCTACTCATCTCATGAACAGTATTCACTTTTGCTTTAAATTCATGTATACAGAATATAAGTTATACTGATATACATATATTTACACACCTCTATATGACATTTACAAATATGTGTTTATATATACATAGTGCATCAACTGCATATTTAATTAATGCAATATTAATCATTATACACACATATTCACGTCTATAATTACCTATCTTTTACATACTCTCATTCTTCTCCTGACTAAACAGACAATTGCTGCTGTTTTATTTAGGATGACTGTTTGCATTTCTCTTGTTGCCCTGACATAATTATTAATACTAGCCGTTTATTTTTCAAGAGTACCCTTGTTGCCCTGGATGACTGGCTCAGTTGGTTGGAGGATTGTCCTATAAATCAAAATTGGGGTTGAGGGTTCAATCCCCGGTCAGCACACATACCTAGGTTTTAGGTCCGATCCCTAGTAGGGGCACATACAGGAGGCACCCAATCGATGTTTTTCACATCGATGTTTCTCTCTCTCTCTCCCTCTCTCCCCTCCTTCCCCCTCGCTTCTCTCCCTCCCCCCCTCACTAAAAATCAATAAACCTACCTTCGGGTGAAGATTAAAACAAAAATAAACAACAAAGAGTGCTGTGCCTGGTTTGAATGATTAAATCATATGGACATTCTGCCATGCTGTCCTATACAGTAGTCACTAACTAGTCACATGAGGACAATGAGCACGTGAAACGTGCTCAGGAAGGCTTACATGTGCTGTCATTATAAAACACAATTTTGAAGACTCAGAATGAAAATACACGAATAGAAATTCTCATAAACAGTTTTAAATAGTGTTAAGTCTTGAAATGATATTTTTGATGTGCCAAGTTAAATAAAATGCATTCTTGAAACTCACTTAGCCGTTTCTTTTTCCTTTTTTAATGTCACTTCTAGAAAATTTAAAATTACATATGTGACTCAAATGTATGGTTTGCATTATATTTCTTTTGAACAGTGCTGTTCTTGAGATAAATGTTTTCATACTCTTTTGTTTCCTGTGGAGTAGCAATTCATATGTATCCAATACACATATAAATTGAACTCAAACAAATTGCAAAATGCTCTTTTTAGAAGTATTATTACCAGGGCACTTATTTACAATTTATTCCTATGCTACCTTGAGAAAAAAAGCACTTCAGGATTTTTTACCATTTAAAATGTAAAAAACAAGGTAATTAAAAGTTAAAAACTGGATGAGAAACCAATTAGACGGAGGGGAAAATTGAAAGTATTACTGTAACTATGAACTAAATATAACCTTGAGCTCCCTGGAAATCAAAGTGAAAAGTAAAAAAAATTTAAAAATTAAAAAAATTAAAATAAAAATTGTTCTTTCAGGATGCATGCATAGAGTTTTGAAGAGAGTAAGTTTCATGTTGGGTATGAATAAAATAAATTTATCAAATAAGCCCTTTCATAGTAGCAAGACTACTTAATAGGCACTGTCACTGGTTATGAGTTTTAGAAGACAGAAAGGTAACTTTCGTGTGGCTCTAACAGTATGAGGTCATTCGTGTAGGATGGTCACTAGCGATCAAATTCTTCTCATAGATGAAGATAAATGGGCAGGTGACCCAACTCTCTCTTTTAAATAGAAATCCTCTCAATTAAGTTCTAGAAGGCAGGTGCATATCCATGGAGGAAGGATAAGACAAGAGGTAAAGGGGAGCACACTGTGTTTGGAGTATAGACGCCCTCTTTGCACACCAGGCCCGCAAATGGCAGCACTGACATCTGCTGTGAATCATTTAAGAAACTGATTTACACTTGGCCAGACGGAGGGCTGTCACCCTTCATGTGTAGGGGCTGTAGAAGGAGCCTAGAGTGCAATAAAGTGTATTCTGCAAAACAAAGGGAACTTTGAAACTAATGAAACATTTGGGTAAGTGTTCGGTTAAGACCTTAAAGTTCTGAGAGGAAATCATAGGAGAGATCATTTTGACTTGAAATAGTTAACGTGTGAAAGATGTTAACAATTACCCATTTTTCCATAAACGGGCCTTAGCGCAGTTGGTCCTCCAGAGTGAGGCATCTTCCCTGAGTCTGTTTATCCTTTAAAATTATATGTTTACCTCAGGAAAAAACTTTTCTCACGAAAAGACCCATGGATTTCTTCCCATTCCCAAAGGGCTTTCTAACCACTAACATATTAAGATCCAATTCTGGCGAGTATTAGATTTTGGGCTAAATTTGTACTCTAATCTTAAAAAAAAAAAAAGCCCTCCACAGAACAGAATGCATTGACAAACAAGATGGAATAATTTATTTACCTATCATTAATCATAGCCAAATAGTAAAATTTTAACTTGTGTGAATGACATTGAGTGTACCCTGCTAAATATTTCACCCAAGGTGATTCATCAAAGTAATAGAAATCAATGGGGCATAGAAAAAGAGCAGGGGGCGATGAAGAGGGATGGAATTGTGTCATTGGAAATTGAAACCGTGTGGCGGATTTTAGGAAAAAAGAGGTAATTTCAATTGGGATGACTTCCCTAACCTCAAGAGAATATATAAGTGGTCACCGTTTGCTCCTCAGATAAAGATCAAAGTCCTAACGGGCCCCAAGAGTCGCTGCCGACTCCTCTACGCCCATCTGTCCGCCTCCGTCTTTCGTCTTACGCACTGGCCCTCTATGCCCGGCATTCATATTGACCTTCTGTCGCCGCTCGGTGCTGATTTCTTCCTCCCACTATGTCCCCTCTCTGCCTGGCACCTCGTGCCCAGCTGCTCTTACTTAATTTCAGCTCATCCTAAAAGCCTTCGGCTAAATGTCCTGGCCTCAAGGACGCTGCCCTTGGTGGCTCCGTCTCAGTCAGGTTTTCCCTGTTAGACATTCTCTCAGAACTTGTACCTTTTTTTTTTTTTAACGGTATCTGTCCCAGTGGTAACTTTACATCTATTGGTTTAATCACATACGGAATGTCTCTCTCCCCTGCTCTAGCCCAACACTATGAGGGGCAGGGTCAATGAAATCTCACGCCGATTTCCCCAAAACTTCAGTGGCCACTGCCCCAGAGGGTCCTGCAGAGAGGACCATGACCCCAGCAGTGCCGCAAGGCAGGGCATCAAGCCAAACTGGGTTATTCTCCAGCCTCAGACCCTATCGGGTTTGCCTGCCTACTTTCTGGGCTTGCTTAAAACCCGTCAGCCCTTCCTTCTCCCCTATGTTCCCTCCTTTTTGAACGGGAATGTCTACCTTCTGCCCGCCCCACCACAGTATTCTGGAAGCACATGGTATGGCTGATTTCTCAGGGTCACAGGAGAGGAATTCTGCCTCAGGATGCATCACATCTTGAGTCTCACCCACATCTGATTTAAAGGACATTTAGATGAGACTTTAGACTTCAGACTTTGGAGTTGATGCTCGAATACGCTGTGACTTTTGGACCTTTGGAGCTCCAAGCATATGAGAGAGACATAAATGGGGGGTAGGGTCAGAATATTAGGGACTGAATTAAACCCTCCCCCAAATTTCAAAGCTGATGCTTTTAGATGCTGTAACCCACGATATGACTCTGTTTGGTAATAACGCTTTCAGAAGGACAGTTAAACGAGGTCATAAGTGCGGTGTCCTCCTCTGATAAGATTAGCGGCCTTAAGCCCTGACCTGTGGAGCTCAGTTGGTTAGGGGTCATCCCCCAAGCAAAGCAAAAGGTCGCCAGTTCGATTCCCAGTCTGGGCACATGCCTAGCGAGTGTGTTTGGGTCCCTGGTCAGGGCACATATGAGAGGCAGCCGATCGATGTTTCTCTCTCTCACTTTCTCCCTCCCTTCTCCTCTCTCTAAAAATTAAAAAAAAAAATCTTAAAAGAAAAGAAACAGATTTCTCTCTCTCCCTCCACGCACATGCGCAGAGCAATGGCCATGTGAGGATGTGGTGAGCAGGCCACTGTCACCAGGGAGGCGGAGAGCTCTCACGAGACCTTGACCTCGGATCTTCCCTTCCCGAGAACTGTGAGAAAATAAATTGCTGTTGTTTAAGCCACCTGGTCTACGTTATTTGTTATGGCAACCTGAACCAGCTAATACAGTTATAGGATCGTAATCCTTGGCCACATAAGAGACACTGAATATTTATTTTATGGATGCATGCACTTTGTAGATGTCATTATTACTTTTGATATTTGAACCTCGAGAAACAGACTGAGGTAACATCATCAGGTTTTTGTTGCAAGAAATAACGTGGGTGGAGTATTCCACTGATTCACAGCGGGGAAAAAGTCATGGATTCTAGTCTTTAAAAGCAAAATGTATTTAAATATAAAAATTCCCTATATTTACATACTTGCCTAATATACTACATGCCTTTCCGTACTATACACTGTATCCAAAAATATATTTCCTGGGTTTATTTACTTCCTAGTAAAGCCATAGGTCCAATATTTGAAGAATCAAGTCCTAAGTGGTTTTCCCTTTCAAAATGCCTTTAATTTCCCATCACTGTCTGGGTTCAACACCATCTCTAAACCTACCCCATCACCTCTCTATCTCCAGTCTCCCATTATTTAAACCATGGTTTTCAAAGTATGCAGATGAACCCCCATCCACTGAATTTTAGATTAAACAGCCACCTCAGGCTATCATCAGAGTTCACCCTGGAAACGTTCTGATCTATTGTCTCATCAATTTCCCACTTCCCATGAAATGTATGTAACTAGTAACTAAGCCACACGTTCAATCGATTTACATCGTGATTGTATACCGCCTTTTCTGATACTCGCAGGTGTACTCTTTTAATCTCTTCCTCAGGCACTTTCCTGCTATTATATCTTGCTCGGTCCTCCAGATCCACCACCCACCTTTCACTTGTGACTCAGGAGAATGACATTTATTGACTACAGCTGCTTGTGCTCCACCCCTTGACCGGTTTAGTCAGCGGGGAGCCCTGCTCAGATCCGGGAGGCAGGGAGGAGAGAGAAGTAGGAGGGCTATTTTTCTGGCTCCATTCCAGTGATGGCCCACTCCCTCCTTCTGGGTTTCTGTAGCTTCTGACTCTCCGATCCCTTCTGCCCCAAGAATGAATGGTAACACCTCTGTCGCAGGGTTACTGCGTTATCCCCTTAGGGTTCCTCCATACTCCAAACACATTTATAAAATATTTTTGTAAAGAAATTTTCCTCAAATTATCCTAATTTCAGTGGTCTGCCCGTTTTCAAGATTCTCCTCGTATATCTCACTGTACAGTATATCAGCTGCTTGTGTTTGCATGGATGCCACTTTTTCAGCATACAACTGGGTTTTGCTCTGAGCACATGCGCTGTCAAGAAAACCTCCAAATTACTGGCCATTTATCACTGGGTACATGTGGTTCGATACTCCAAAACTGCCTCACCATTTTGCAAACTGACAAAATCAATGAGCCATGTGTAACTACTCTAAAGACATTTTTTCAGGATTCAGGCATCCATCTATCACCCATTTAAACAGATTTTCTTTATATAATTTACAAAGTAACCCCCTCACCCCACAAGTCTAGCACCTAACTGGCACACCTGTAATTGAAACAAAGAAGTAAAATGATAGGAAACAAAAATCAGAAAATAAAAGTGAATAAAGGCACGTTATAAAAATTATTTTCTTCGCTTACATTTTGAGCTTTACTATGTTTAACCAAATCCTTCAAAGGGACATTTTATTATTAAATTAATTTGCTATCCTTCTGGAACTTGCCAAGCAATTCCTATTGCTCATGCTCCAAAAAGGAGGAAAGACTCTTACCTTACACATTTTTAACTGGCTTTTAATTGCTGTGGGCTCTATGGTGGCGGTGGGCGGGGTTTTCAACCAGTTGTCAGCAGTAGTTGTCATGTGCTCCAATTGCTGTAGCTGATTATAGAAAGTGATGATGCTGTTCTGATACTCCAGCCAGTTCAGTCTCTCACTTAGCAACTGGCAGAACTCAATCCACCGGCTGTTCAGCTGTTCTGAGGCTTGTTTGATGCTGTCAGCGTTGATACCCTCTAGAAAGAAAGGATTTCAAATGCTACCCACTGACGCCCCAGGCTGAAAGACGTTATCTGAAGACCAATGTGTCTCCAGTTTAAAAGTATTCATCATATGATTACAAACAAATCACTTATTTACTGATCAGTAAGTAAAAGGTACCAAGATGATTTCTGATTATCTACAAATTATTAAAGTTGCATCTTATCAAAAATATGAATAAAATAAAATAGGAATTAAGAACACATAAGATGAGGAACAGAAGAAGATATTTAAATAAAAACAAATACAGTCAAAGCTCTGATGGGGAGTGGACGAGTGATTGTGGGCAAATCATCTTTTCGATGTTTCCAAATAAATATAGAATATCATGTATAGTATTAAAATGTACCTCCAAAAACTAACTTACACTTTTATTTTTTTAAACAGTTTGAAAACTAGTTGCAATGTTATTTGAACTTTTAAAGAAAAAAGGTATCAAAAAACAGTAATTCTGTTTCTGCTACAGTAAGCCAGAAATAAGCAGCCGCTCTTCCAAAGAAGTAAAACAAGCACTAGGAAAAATAATCTTTGCAATATGAAAGAAAGTTTTCATGTTATTTACATGTCATTTACATATATGTAAATAAAAGTTTAAAAATCATCTATAGAAATGCCAAAGCAGAAAAAATATTTATCAAGGGCATAATTTTGGAAATATAAACATATCATCACATTTAGCCTTCTAGAGACCCAACTACAAGTTAGGGAATATGCTGTCTTTTAATATATATATTATCTTATTTAAATTTTGTCATAAGGTGTTATATGCCTAATGTCAATCCAATCCTGTACTTACCATGAAAACAATGTCATGCAATACTATGTGTTAAAATATTCATGTGTTCACAAAATTTAGATATCTGTACACACACACACACACACACACACGTTTATATAATAATGTCCTCAATAAATTATATTATATAAAGAAAAATATTAAAGCTATGTAGCACAGATAACTTTCTAATATTTACTAAATGCTGATTATCTGAAGTTCCCTATGCCCAGACAGAACCATAGGCACCTCTAAAGGGATCATAAGTTCACTAAGATTTTTCATCTAGATTAAAATATCTAAGGACTAAAGTGATTTACTGAAGATCAAGTTGTCTAGGAGAATCTACTTTTATGAATATCCACTTACTCCACTTTCTGGAGTAAATATAAGTTAGTTGATAGTCAAGTGATTTACTAAGAAATCTGAAGACAATCACTAGCCACATAAGGCCTGTGGTTTTGCTAATTTGTACATGTGCTTGACTCTTTTTAAAGACTAAATAATGTGGAATTAAATTCAACAACTATATTACTTTCCTCTGCTCTGATACCCTAATTTTCACTTTGTTGTAATTATGTTACGCTGCCAAACCGTATCTGTCAATTCATTAGAAACTCCAACTTCACGAATTTCAAAGTCTGACACGTCACAACCAAGGATGACACTGGAGAAAACAAATTGCAAATATTACTGGCAACAATCTTTCCTTCCTTCTTCAGCTGATATATTTTCAAAGAAAAATAACTTTAAAAATAAAGTGTAAAAAGATAACATATGTACGTCTCCAAATATAGAGCCGTAAGAGGCAACCCATGGTTTGCTGGAGCTAAATATTCTTCTAATACCCTCCTGGTAGTTTTTTTCTTTAATTGGTTTTATAGAAACATCAGAATGTGTTGTGTGATACACTACTTGTGATTATTTGGTTTTGAGCAATGACCAAGAATGGTACGAAAATAATGTTTGGCAGGATGCCACTAAGTACCTATAGTTGTAAAAAGATAATGTTTGTTACAAAGTATAAAAGAAGAATCCAAAATTCCAGTCACATAAGCACTCAGTCTGAGAAAAAATATTACAAGAAAAAGTTAACATTATCGCTGGAAAATAATTTAAAAATACACAGGGGAAGAATTTTAAATTATGTTAGATAATGAATAAAAATGTGCCACGAATCTAAATGATCAGATGTTGTCTTGGCCAGTGTGGCTCAGTTGGTTGGAACATTGCCCTGTAAACCAAAGGGGTCACAGGTTGGTTTCATGGTCACAGAAAATCCCTGGGTTGTGCGTCCGATCCCCAGTCAGGGCGTGTGTGAGACGCAGCTGACTGATGTTTCTCTCCCTCTCTTTCCCCCTCCCTTCCCCTCTCACTGAAATCGATAAGCATGCCCTCGGGTGAGCATTAAAAACATTTTAAAAAATGATCAGCTGTTTAGGAGAAATATTTTCAGCACATGTTAAACTTGAATAAGCACTTAGAAGAAGGAAGTCCATGGTAGTTCAAGTCCAAGATAGGCAAATAAGAGATGCTAAAGTAAATTAAAGGGACTGATGAACTGATGCTGGATTGAGTCTTATTTAACCTTTATCTAAACAATAAGGAAATACAGAGAGAGGTATCTCACTGTACCAGACAGAGGCCAATCATACAAAAACCCCCTAGTATTTGGAAAAATAAAATTGTAAGTTAATTTTCAGTATAAATAATATACAGATTAATTTAAGCAAAAAAAAACCCAGAAATCAAACTGTAATAAAGTATCAATAGTTTCTGTGGTGTTTATTAAAAATCAGAGATAAAATTTAATGGTCCTTGTTAGTCATTACCCAAAACTATCAGCTTAATTTGTTGTGCGCCCCCCAAAAATGTTCAAATGCTAAGCGTCACTGTAAGAAGAATCAACATAAATGAGAAAAGTGAATTTTGTACAAATCCACTATGACGTATAAAACTTTCTACTTACAGCACACTGTTTTTTATAATTGAATAAAGGCAATTAAAATACGGTCACAGGTAAAAGAAGGCTCTGCACACTAAGATAAATGGTATGGGTAGGCAGGAGGGTAGAGAAGTTCACAGGGAGAGCTCTGGTACTAGGCTAGGCCTGAGTGCAAGTTTGACCCTGTTTACTAGATGGATGAATTGGATGCAGTTATTTAATCTCATCGGGTCTCATGTTTTTCATCCATGAAATGAACATAAGAAAGGAGTTGATGTCATAGGACACCTGTGAGGGATCTGAATTAACATGTGAGAAGTAGTCACACAAAGTCTGACATATACCAGGCAACTAACAAATATTAGTCAATGTTCATATGAAGAACTGAGAAAAAGAACATGTAGGAGACGAGAAAAGAGACATCTTTCAAATGCTGAAATGAGGGGTAGGGAGGTGGTGGTCTTTAAATGGCTGAAAGCGGTCATTTTTAAACATTAATGATTAATACTTGCAAAGTTAGTGCTACTTTTATATAATATGGCACTAATAAAAGATATAAGAAGTGCGTGTATACATTTTTAAGAGAAATTTACCAACAACTGATGAATTCCTAAAGTCTACCAGAGACTCCTGGAATATTTGGTCATGCATCAATAATCATTTGAAATTAAAGTTATAAAACCATGCCAAAAATTAAAAAACAAAAATTTCTAGATGTCACTGGCACAGTATGATATTGACCCCAGTGAATCAGACATCTTGTTATGAAGGGTCTGTATGTAAATATTGTATTAATTTGTGTATGAATATGCTTCCTGCTTAACTACGGTATAAAGTGTCCTAAACTATAAACCCTTCTAAGAAAAATGGCTCCCCTGGCAGAATCTGACAGAGTTTTCAGCTTAGAGCAGGTGCAGAATAGATGTGCTGTCAATTCACCCAACACCGAATCAACAGCTTACATCGGACAAATACAAACATTAGGGGGGCAGTATCCACAGGTGCAAAAAGCCAAACACAAACACACACAGTCTCCCTTGCTTCACGTTTGTTTAAAATACTTCAGGGGAGGGGACAAAAGCATTGTCACACGTCACGTTACTTAATATATATGTCTTAAACTAAAATTAAAAATGCCATTACTTCAGCTTCATGAATTAAATGGCCATCCATTATCCAGGAGCACTGGTGATATTATGTGAAAGTCCCTTAAAAACCTTCTGTAGAATAAGTCAGGGTACTCAATGTTTCAAATGCTCACAGATAAATAATTTTACTATTACACATCATTGTTTTATATGCATTTCATAGAATTATGCTCCTTCGCTCAAACGGAAATTTTCAGTTTGTAAGTGTAAATGTCGGCAAAGTTTTAAGAATCCATTATTTGAGCATCTGGTTTTCTAGTTCTTTGTTAGCTACTTCGGAATACAAACACTAACTCGCCAGGTATCATGAACAATACTTATGGAAGCCATTTTGTAGCAGCACATTAAAATCTCGGGGATAATGGATCATAATCCATTCACATCTCACATTCTAAACAACCCCTGAGATAGTCTATGAATAAATATATTGCACCCAGAGGAAATGGATCATTACTTGAAGTGCATCCATTAATTTTATTACTCGTGTGCAGTGCATAACAGACTGTTAGAATAATTTTAATTGTGCACCGCCTTCCATGCAAGCACTTCGGGGCTGCCACTTAAAGTGAAGTGTCCCTCATCAAGTATTTTCATCATTAGCCATGAAGCCAAGGCAGAATAATGCAAACCTTTGTTTTCATAGCTCTTGAATTAGAAGAGTATCTGGGATGAAAACTTAAAATAAAGTTGCTTATAAACAGTCACTGATTTTTGTGGCATATTAAGTGAGGGCCATTACAAGTTCATTTGGCATTCAGTGTAACAGCCAAAAATGTTAATTCATTCAGAGTCCTCGAAAATAAGATCTGAGTATTAACAGACTAAATTCTAGAGGTTTCTTTGCTCACACTTTTATACGACTGCTCCATGTTTTTTAAATAATACCTTCTAAAAATCAATAGGTTTCTGTAAAATTCACGGCCACAGTAAATATAATACATACGTTTACTAACACAGCCCTTTTTACGCTTTATTTCTAAACAGTATTGAATTGTAAGAGAAAAATCAGATTCCAACACGTCTGTTTCTGTGACTAAATTTCTACAATAGTGACTATAATTTCCTCTTTTCGCACAAGCACACGCACGCGTGCGCAAGCACAGAGACTCTTCCTTTGGAGATTAGAGTTAAAGAAAAAGGTGTCTATCAAGTAACAACATTTGAGAGTGAAGTCTGTGTAGCCCATTATCCCACATGTCCCATGGAGAAACACGAGACATAAATCAAATTGCCCAGAACTCACTTAAGAGGAAGGGAAGAAGAAATAGGTGCGGCTGCGAAAAGCTACTTGTTCACAATGGAGGGGCTGGATGACTGCAAACAGTGCTGTTTCCCTGCCCTACTGATACAGACCGACTGCAGAGCCTCTTCCCCTTAGAATATGAAATTGCCACTGAAAATCCTTCACAATGATGCAAAACAAAGGTACTGAGTGCTTGGCTTTGAGATGAGCCGGAGTGACTTCAGTCCCTGACCTTGTCTGTCTGACAAAATTTTGTGGCCCAATCTCAAATGAGTTCATTCCTTTGAAGTACTTCGTGAGCTCTAAATCAAAATATGAAAAATACAGTTAAGTAGTTAATATTACGTATGAGAGGAGCTCTCGACTGTGTGTTATCAGTCTGTGGCATTTAAATAAGAGCGTTAGCAGACCTGCTATTAGGTATCACCTTAAACACTATAATCTAACACTCGGGATGGCGGTTTTGAGATGTTCTTTTACTAATAATTGCCACTGGTATTTAAATATTTCCTTGCTGTGATTGTCTTCAGGCTCTTAATTAACACAAAAAACTACAATTAGAAGTGGAAAGTAAAGCGCCATTTAATGTAGAAAACATCACTAACCCTATTAGACAATTATATTACAGTATTTCTGGAAATGGTGGAGAAACCATTTTACAGTTTAAATAAAGGGGGAATTGAGTTATGCTTTACATATGTTTCCAAATGAATGTTTTGATAGAATTATTTTTTTGTAATTTCAATATTAATAAAGGAAAACAATTTATCTAAACCAGGTATTTTGTTATACTTGACTGATAGGAGACTGTGTGCATGTATATGTATATGTGGCAAGAACATTATTTATAAAAATAATTCAGAATAAGTTTAAATAATTTTACACTATTTTGTGTTTAAATAAATATAAAATAAACCTTGAAGGTAATATGTATCCTTTTTTAAAAATATGAATTTAAAAATGCAGAAATCCCCTTCACAGTGTAACACAACTATAGGACACATAAATTACATATTACACAACTTGTTCTGTGAAGAAACTCAAAACTAAAGGAACAAAGAGAGATGTCAGGATCTTTGAGTCTACTTTTTAGTAATTATGTAAATTGTTTGACTGAATGAAGCAGCAGGGCAGGGTTCCAGTTACAGTCTAAATTTGAGCCTAACCACTTATCGGTTAGACCACACCTTCACTGGCATAACAAGTAAGTTTAAAATTTAACGAATAAAGTCAACCAATGAAAAATGTCTCAAGACAAGCCCCTACCTCTTACTGCACTTTGCTTTCTAAACAAGTTAGCATTTTCCTTCGCAAGCATTATTAATTATGTTCTGACTAAAATTACCAATGTAATCATCTCAATTAGTTCCTTAATTTTGCTTTGCTAAAAAGAATTTAATCAGTCAATTAATACTTATTAAGAACCTACTATATGTCCTGATTTTTCTTCATGCCTCAGAAAGTTAGAGCTATGAGGGCAATAATCTAGAAAATGATATTATCACTAATCATATGATCGTTCTAATCCTGGTAGTTTCAATTACCAAAAAAAAATCATTTCCTTTATTTCTAAAATTTAATAGATTTTTAAAAATAATTCAGTGTATGCTGCCATCAGGTGATCTAAAGATATGCTTGATATTTTATGATAAAATGAGACTACTTAAAATATGAATTTTACATCAGCTTAATAAAATAAAAAAGTGATCATGTGAGTCCCAGGGGACAAGTATATAACAGCTAAAAGAAAATATTTACATCACATAATTTTATTTAACATGAATAAGCTGTTGTCAAACTTATCAATTAAACCACCCGGCAACAAGCACCTAAATGACAACCTTTTAATATTTTGCATTAACTTCTAACCCAACTGGATTTGCTTGTTTTTGTTTTTAACCAAATGTAGTCTTGGGGCCAATTAGGCAAAGAAAATGAATTGATTTCCTAGGAAGATCACGAAACTTTTGAATGCCAACACGGCAATTAAGGCAAAAAATAATTCACACACAGAATCCATGCCCTAGAATGCAGGCAGGTTCTGGAAAAAGCTGACAGGCATGACAAAAACACTTGTAACATTTGGTTATGAAAGTTTTGTAAACATATCCTTTGACAAATTGGAAAAAAAATCGTGTTTGGAAACAGCATTATTCCTGGTTTTCATAAGGTACTTATATCTGGAAATGAACACAGTAGTAGAGCAATTACAATTTGAAGGAAGTCTGTTCACAATTGATGTCAATAACGTATTTGCTCGGACAGCTTTTGAGGTGCTGTTAGCAAAGATTACTTTTAACCAATTCTTGAAAAGAAAAACAATGTTCAGCAAGCTTTGTACTTTGTACCTCATATGAAAAAGGGAAATTTTTTTTAAAAAGTTCCCCTTAGGAGGCATTTTTTAAATGACTGGAAAAAAAAAAAAAAAAAGCAACGTAACAAATGTCAAATATATTACTAGCAAAGAAACGTGCTGATGAAACCTTCCACATAATACGTCGGTATGGAAAAATATATTGCAAGAATGATTTACAATCAGATTATAATCATTTCATATATATACACATACATGTATATATATTATATGATTGTTTGTATTTTCCATTATTTCTGCCAACCTTGTGTTCTGAAATTATCTGGACAAATGCTAACAGGATCGCATTAATATTAATGTCACTGCAACAGATTGATAAAATATTCTACCACATCCCATTTTCTTTCATTGGACTCAAAGTTGAATTTCCTCTAATAATTTCCTTAGCATTAAGAAAGAATAATAAAAAGTTCAAAAGCTCACTGTAATTTAAATTTGCATTCAGGAAGTGCTCGTCTGATATAATTCAGCTGATAAATATGAACCTATGTGTTTATCAAATCCCGAAGAAGATTATCTAATTCAACTCCGTGTAATTACCATTCACCATCTGCTCCACGAGGGCCTGAGCTGATCTGCTGGCATCTTGTAGTTTTCTGAGCTTCTCGGCTTTTTCTCGCTCTATGGCCTGCAGCATGATAGCAAAGGTGAGTGTTTCAGTATGAGGATTGTGTAAGATACACAGCAATTATAACTTCCACTTGCCCTTTCAAGCCTTAAGATATTTCACTGTCAGCTCATCACGTGAATCTAAAGATTGGTTTCTTGACACCAGAAGCATCAAAATGGCAACAAAAGCATAAGCCATCTTCATACTGAATTGCTACTATTTTTACAAAGATTTCTACTTATAACTCTTGTTTACATAATAATTTCTGAGGCATTGTAATGAAAGACTGTAAAAAAAAACCAGCAAAGGCAAATCATAACAATGAAAAGATAAAATGTCAGATAATTAAAATAGAATTTCTTTTAAATATATACCACTAAAATTACACTTCATAGCAAAAGTATATATTCTATAATGAACATCAAATAGACACTGCAGTAAGTTTATACAGTGGGGAAAAGTATGCTAGCATTAACTAATTTAAAAAACACCTTCATTCAAATATAAAACTGTGAATTAATTTTTCTCTCTAAAAGTGTCAAAGAACTCCCATTTATAGGAAAAACAGATTCGGTTTCAAAAGGTTTTTTAAAATTTCTTTGTTCATTTCTCCCAACCAAAGTGAACTACTGAACAAAAACACATTGAAATTGACCAAAACTAGTATTCCATACTGTTTAGCTAATTGTGTCTCTACAGAGACACAAATTTTAAACCATGGTTCACAACTATATTAGTACGGTCATTAAAAAGAGGTGGCTATAACATTATCTATGTCCTAAAACATAACTACCCACAGAAAAAGCAAGCTATAATGCATTCGACATTTAGTAAAAGCAATACTTCTGTGATTAATAAAAACATTACCCAAAGGTATCACTTGTGTTTGTGGCAAGAGGCTATTCTACCTCAGACTGTTTTTCAAAACTTTATTTAGATTGATAGGCATTTAAGCAAATATTCCAAGGTGTAACACTGGAGTACGTGCAGATGGAAGAACATGTCATACACACAAGCATGCCCTGCCAAATGTTGTTCAGCAGAATTTTCTGCAGGGATGAAAATATTCTACATCTGCATTGTTCAGTACACTCGCCACGGAGCACATGAAACAGGGCAAGTGTGAATGAGGAAATTAACTTTAAATTTAATTTTATTTATTTAAATTTAAAAAGCCACATGTTGTCAGGTGTTAATTTTACAATGCAGATCTAGTGTCCTCCATGTGAAAGTAAATAGTTAAAGACAGACAGTGGAGAAACAGTCATAGATACAGATAATAACATGGCAACATCAGGAACACTTCCCGAGAAATAAGTAACCATCTGGAGTAGACTATTTCCCAACCAAATATTTTCAATATTTCAGAAGATTCTCCAGCGTAAATAATAGCCACAATTGAATATAGGCTTTTAAAACAAGTTTCATGAACTAGGATTAGTGGATTCAAGGTCAAGAGTGCAAAAGCTAAAAGAGCCAATAGACAACAGAATATATCCAATCAGGAAAAATGTAATACACAATAAATACACTAATTAAAATTCAGCAGAATAAATGACAACTGAAATAAGACACTAAAAACTGACAGTCTTTTTTAGAGTACTTATAGCTTAGCTGAAAAATATACATTTTACACCATGATGTCAAGGACAGCAAATGAAAACTCAGGTTCATCTCAAAGGTAACAGACTCATACTGATAACCTTGGATTCTACTCCAGCGTTTCAAAGCACACACATTGTGGTGTTTGGGGATTATACGCACTCTGGATCCTATATCAATTAGCAGGTGAAACGTCTGGGTTATCTTGAAAGTCACTGTCACACAGACATTATTAAATGTTTACACAAGTATGTGGACAACCATGGAGGGTTCTAACTTGATAGGTGGACTAACAAATCCATGGGATTAAAGTAGCCACAAAATCTTATTAAATGTTAAGAACAGAGGCGAGCTGCCAAACTCACGGTTTCTCAACTCCCAACTTCTGTCTTCTAAACTGTCTGCCCTTAGCAGTTTATTGGCACTTGTGTTTCCCAACACTTTAAATTTGTTCTCCATTCAAAGGGAAATTCTATTTCTAAAGGACTCTGAGCACTTTAGAAAAAAATGAGTGCACTTTAGAAAAAAATGAGTACATTGTAACTAAATATATAATATTCACAACTATCAAGAGTTACAGCAGGATTTGAACCATATTATAGAAAAATACATAAATAAAAGAGACAGAAAAAAGAAAAAATACGCTACAACAAAACAACAGTAAGAACAATGACAAAACTGTTGTTCTTTCAATTAAACAGTTTGAGACTCATCCTTTCCTATCTAAGTGGTTTCTATTTTATCCACACTAAGTTTTTTTTAAACAAGAAACTATATAAAGATGCCCTGGCTGGTGTAATTCAGTGGACTGAGCACTGGCCTGCGAACCAAAGGGTCACCAGTTCGAGTCCTAGTCGGGGCACATGCCTGGATTGAGGCCCAGGTCCCCAGTAGGGGGCGCGCAAGTGGTAAGCACACACTGATGCTTCTCTCCTTCTCCCTCCCTTCCCTTCTCTCTAAAAATAAATAAATACAATTTTTTTTAAAAAAGAGAGATTATATAAAGAGTAGAATCAGAAAACCACGCTGTCTTCATAAATGATAAAAAGAAATTATTAATGGTCCTCTAAATGTCATGATCATAATCTCTTTATTCTAAGCAGTTACTGGAATAATCAATTTGTATTACTAACAGAGACAAACTCATAACTGAGTATATCAGGGTAATAGCTGATCTTAAATATCTTGTTTGGTTAACTACATTAATCCAGTAATTCTAATGTAAATAATAATAATAATCACCACAACAAAACAATAATCTATGAAGCAGGTACTATTGCTCTCCCAATTTAACAGAAGAAAGTGACATAACAGGGAGGTTTCTGGATATTTGAAAACAGTGCCATAATAAAAATGGAGTTCCTTATACCATCTACCAAATTAGTTTATCTACATTTTTTCATACATATGAAACAATAATTCTGTCAGATAGAAGAAAACAGCATTATGCTATCCTATTCTATACAAGAGAAAACCGAGCATCAGTGAGATTGTCACATATCCAAGATCTTAGAAGTAGCAAGTTTTAGATGCAATATCAGAACCCTGATCATCTATTCGTAAGATTAGCTTTCTTTCAGACATGCTCTGCTCCTTCTAATGGCATTTCAAAGGAAATTAATCAAACAGATTTGAACATGTCTGACTACAACTCGCAGCTAAGGTGACCTGATCGTTTGAATGTAGTCAGGGATAATATTCGGAACACTGAACCATTAAATGCAGCATGGGCACCAAATCACCTAGAATGGATAACTGACAGCCTATAGGCTCATTGGCAACTCTGTGTACAGCTCAATTACTGCCCCCCATTGCCAGGTGTTTATTATGTGCAAACTGAGCACCTGGTGCTGGGACAGGGAACAGGCCCAAGGAAGAAGGGCTTGCCGGCCTCCACGTAGCTGTCAGTGTTTACCTGCTGGCTGAGCTCTGTTAAGTAACATCGCTTTAAAGACAGTGAAAGGTCCAGAAAACATTTCATTTCAGACACAGCTATAGATGGTCGATTTGAAATAAGAAAATGTAGGGTAGTAAGGAGGCAGTCAAGAAGGTAATGAAAAGACAAGTTCGGGAGTCACAGTGTTCTCAGTTGGTTGGAATTCTACCGCCACTGCTTGCCACCTGTTTGACATTTAGTGATTCCACCTTCTGAGCCTCAACAGATTCTATTAAAATAACAGTAAAGGTACCTGCTTGCCAGGGATTCTGAGGGGATTGGGGGGGCTCTTCATGTAATTTATTCACCGAACTGGAACAATTTTTATTGTAAAGTGGGAAGCTAGAAATTGAAGTGTGACAAGCGGAATGACAGAAACTAAGAATATCCCAGGCAAACTAGCACCTGTGGTCATTCTATGAAAGGTGATCTCAATAATCTTCAAAACAAAGTTGGGACAAACTGGCACCAGGCTGAGTAGAGCTCTCTGCTCACAGGAATGTGAGAGAAGTTTCCAAAAATCTGCCCGCGAAGAGTGTGGGGGAAACTGCCTAAGAACGTCTCGGAAACGCCCCCTTTTCCTGGATCTGGGGATACGTGCCTTTGTCCTCAACAGAACTACATGCTGTTTTAGAAAAGGTCAGACGAGCAGGCCCTAAAGCTTCCATCGTCTCTCATTTCCTGAAATATCTGTAAAACTACAAAAAAAGTAAAATAAAAATGATTCTGGAAAAGGGAGGACCTATCCCCTCCTCTAGGCAGGGGTGTCCAACCTGCAGCCCACAGGCCGCACACAGCAGAGGACGGCCATGAATGCGGCCCGACACAAAATCATAAATTTACTTAAAACATCATGAGATTTTTGTTTGTTTGTTTTCATTAGTGTTTGCGTATTTAATGTGTGGCCCAAGGCAGCGCTTCTTCTTCCAGCGTGGCCCAGAGACGCCAAAAGGTTGGACATCCCTGCAAGAATCGTGTGCCAGCCAAGGAGAAAGACTGGTCTTCCACGGGGCTACCTTGGCCAGGTAAAAACTGCCTCTCACATTTAGCCCCTTACTCGGTTCCATCCAAACTGCTGTTTTCTATGTCACCACTGGCCTCCGTGCTACTACATTCAATGGCTGATTCTCAGGCCTCAGCTTAACATACTCTGACTCAGAGGGTACTTCTTAGAAATATTTTTTTGATTTGGCTTCCTAGACTATAAGCACAAAGAAGGTTTCTTCCTGCCTCAAAAACTGCCTTTCCTCTATCTCCTTTACTAGCTTCCTCATCACACCTCTAAATTTAGTGTCCGAGGGCTCGAGATGTATTTCCATCTGTCCAGGTCAAAACCTTAGAACCCTTCCTGACTCTTCGCTTCCTCTCAAATCCCACATTCGAGCCATCAGAAGGTCCTGTTGGCCCCAACCTCAAAGGCACCCAGAAGATGATGGTTACCGTGCTCCCTGCTACCACACTAGTCAGAAGACCTCACCATCTCTCAGGGGTCTGGAGGTTTCAAAATAACCTGCTAAATCACAGTTCTATTTCTGCTTTTGCATCCTGATGAATATAGTCTCAACGCCGCAGACAGAGGAAGTTAGATGCAAGAGGGGTCAGTTCAATTCTCCAATAACCTCCCTTCTCACTCTGAATAAAAGGCCGGTTTTAAGCATGGCTCCACCTGACCTTGACCTCTCTGACCTCTTCTGCTGAGGAACAACCGGGATTACTCAGCTCCAGCCGCACCCTCTGCGGTTCTGCAGTGCTCCCAGCACGCTCCTGCCTTAGGACTGTGCATTTACTCTTCCCTCCGGCTGAAATGCTCCTACCGCCCACAACTATATAAATAATATCTATATAATAAATTCTTCACTGCCTTTGGATCGTTTACTAAAATGTCACTTTCTCAGCTAGGTCTTCTATTTGCACTCTGTCTACACACGCGCGTGCTAGCCCTCATTCCGCCTTTATTTTTGTCATTGGCATTTATCAATAACATTCTATGTTTTTACATATTAATCTTGCTTAGCGTGCATCTTCCCCATGGCAACATAAACCGTATAAGGTCCAGGATGCTCGTGTATTTCCTCATACTATCTCCAGTGCCCAGAACAGTGCCTGGTACGTAGCAGATTCATAGCAAGTTGCGGTCTACTGTAGCATAGTGCCTGCATGTACACAGTTACAGTCTCTCCCACCCCAGCCACAGTTCAAATGCTCTGCGAAGGGGTAATATAAGACCAACCTGGTACGTAGCAGATTCATAGCAAGTTGCGGTCTACTGTAGCATAATGCCTGCATGTACACAGTTACAGTCTCTCCCACCCCACCCACAGTTCAAATGCTCTGCGAAGGGGTAATATAAGACCAACCTCGGCGGCCATACATACAGTGATCACAGAACCAGCCCGCGACGTTGGGTCCTACGAGCTCAGTAAAGTAAAGCCGGACTAAGGGACGGCCTTCTAGAAACTGCAGGTCACTTTAGGAGTTGGGCACATCAAATGGGACTTTTATAATGTCCTGATAGCAGTAATAATTACCCAAATAGAAAACCAATAGTACCACGTAAAGTTCATCGAGTCAGCTTTAAAAAAATTGTGCCTTGGTGGAGGAAGAGAAGAAAGTGGAAAAAACAACATGGTGTTTATGATATTTATTACAGAATAATGAAAGAACAATATATTGAAAAAATTCGAGGGAGTATAAACTCCCCTGAACAAAAGACAAAGGAATGATTCTTGTCCCGGTACTAACCAGGATTCCTTGGGCTCAGTAGCAGGTAAACAACTACTTGCACTTGGTTAGTAGAGAGTATTGTCTTTTAAAGCACCCTAATGAAGTTGGCCCTGCGTTTTCGGGTTGGGCGAAATCTCTGGCTATGCTTACATACTGGAATGGTTGGTCAGCACTAGAGAATAAGTGTAACGACGCTTCATTGGTCTCAGAGATTTAGGGGCTATTTTTGTCTGAGGTGTTTTTCAACAACTTCGGCACCTTCAGTCTTGCTTCCTCTTCCGTGTCTCTCATTCGTATTTATTCTGTATTCACAACCGCTTTCTCTCTCCATTCACATTTATGTCTATAGTAGCTTCTCCCTTGGTTTTCAAGGACAAGGGTATCATCTAAATGTTCTTCACCAACACATCCATTTCTTCTATACACTTCATCTTCCACGTTAAATCTCTAGAGTTGGATTTCACTCCTCGCTACTATACAGGAAGATCTTTCCTGGAAGGTGCCAATTCTCCTCTTGCCAGGTACGTGTTTCTTACAGCATCAGGCGCCAATAACTAAAACTACCTCTTTGAAATCACCTTGATCATGAAGGCATCTCTACCCTGGACATTATCATCTTTCTCTGCCCTTTCTTCTCAGAACTCATCCAGCTTTTCTGTATGTGTCTTCCTATATATCTCAGTTTTATTGCATATATACATGTGTGGGTCTACATGCACATAGACTATTTTTACGCTTAAAAGTATCTCATTTAAAATAGAATATATATTGTGAAATTATTTTATTAGCATGGAGAATATCTAATATTTTATATATATTCAACATATGATTATGTTTAGAGGCTACTGCTCGGATTCTGAGGTAAGTAGTACACGTAATTTCAAGTAAAAAATATAGCAACTAAAAAAGGCATCAATGAATCATTCCACAAGAAATGTATTGTTCATTTTAAAATACATGATGGGCTCATGAAAATCCTCAGAGGTCATCAGGAAATTATTAATTCTTAATTGTATAAATTCAAGTGCAAAAAAAAGGCAACTGAGTTGTATAATAATATAAAGAAAAAAGAAACAATTAAATAACTTTCAAGCAAACTATACAGAGAGAAATTTACTAATTATTTAATAAGTTGATTAAAAACACTCTATGACCTCCCTTCTTTTTTTATCGGCATCTCTTAAAAGCCTCTTCCTTTCATGACATCTTCCCTAATTAATACGAAAGCAAGTCCCAGATTCCCCAGAGTCTTACCCTGAATTTAGAAGCAATTAATTTTCTATTCACTTAACATTCTATAATATTCTGCCCTTTGACAGAAAAAGTAATTTATTCACTCAAATGTTTATTTAGAAGTTGTTAAATCCTTCATATTGGTAGCAGACCTTGACTTAAAATGAGCCTGCAGAACTGAAAAATAATCACTTATTCATAGAGTCAAACATTAATTGTATTAAGTACCTGGTACTACAGTAGGTACTGGGATACTAAAGCCAAAGTAAGCCAAACCAAAAAGAGAAAAAAGAACATAGGGGTGCTTATTTCTTTGAAATTAGTGTCTTCGGTTTCCTTACATATAATCCCAGAAGGGGGATCACTGGGTCAAAAGGCAGTTCCATTTTTAATTTTCTGAGGAAACTCTATACTGCTTTCCACTGTGGCTGCACCGGTCTGCATCCGCACCTACGGTGCAAAAGGGTTCACTTTTCTCCACAACCTTGCCAGCACATGCTGTTTGTTCATTTATTGATGATGGCCATTCTGACAGGTGCGAGGTGATATCTCACTGGAGTTTTAATTTGCATTTTTCTGATGAATTAGTGACCTTGAGCGTTAAGCATCTTTTCATATGTCTATCGGCCATCTGCATGTCCTCTTTGGAGAAGTGTCTATTCAGGTCCTTTGCCCATTTTCTAAACTGAATTGCTGGTTTTTGGGGGGTTGAGTTTTATAAGTTCTTTATAAATTTTGGACATTAACCCCTTAGCAGATGTAGCAGCAAATATGTTCTCCCATTCTGTGGGCTGTCTTTCTTTGTTAATCATTTCCTTTGCTGTGAAAAAACTTGTTAGTTTGGTGTAGCCCCATTTGTTTCTTTTTTCTTCTGTTTCCCTTGTCTGAGAAGATATAGCAGATAAACTATTGCTACAAGCAATCCAGAACACTGATTCAAAAGAACATATGCACCCCTATGTTCACTGCAGCATTATTTACAATGGCCAAGAGATGGAAGCAGCCCAAGTGTCCATTGGTAGATGGGTAGATAAAACAACTATGGGACATTTACACACTGGAATACTACTCGGTCATAAAAAAAGAGAAAATTTTACTTTTTGTGACAGCACGGTTGGACCTGGAGAGCATTATGCTAAGTGAAATAGCCCCATCAGAGAAAGGTAAATAGCATATGATCTCACTCTTATGTGGAATCTAATGAGCAAACCGAACTAACAAGCAAAATAGAGACAGACTCATAGACAGAGGACAGGATGACAGCCAAGGAGAGGAGGAGGATGATGGGGTGGAGGGGGTTGAGAGAAAAGGAAAAAGGACTCGTGGACACAGGCGACACTGTGGTGATGGCTGGAGGGGAGGAGAGTATAAGGGGACTAAATGGTAATGGAAAAACTACAATAAAGGATTCTTTTTAAAAAAGAAAGAAAAGAAATTAAGTTCAAGTCCCTAATTTCTAGAAACCAAGAATCTAATCAATAACAAGCTGAAATCAGTTTGGATAATTAAGCCAGACTTAGATCAAAACAGTCTCTATGAAAACAAAATGAGACGACGACTTTCTCAATGCCTTCCAACCAAAGGCCACTGCGAACAGCCCTGCAGGTAAGTAAAGTGAGATTGATTTATTCACTGCAAACAGAGATGCCATGAAATAAGAAACTATGGGGGTTATGTCTCCAAGAGGATGTGAAAATGAGTTCATGGCTATTGGACTTGTGTAAGGTGATGCGGTGGTCAAGGAAGCAGGGCTCTGACTTTAATTAGATGCTGTAGGAAAGTGAAGTAATCCAATAATTGCGTATCTTTTAAAAAAATTATGTAGATGGCATGAAGTATATAAAGAGAATAAAGTTATGATTAATAAAGAAGTATAATCTGCCATAAAGATGGGGACATTTGGTCATTCTGGGTGGTTTGGACAATGTTATTGCTTTTGTCTATATTGAGACACACGAAGCGGTCCTGTTGTTGTCTTCATCTGTCGGGTTCATCACATGGCCTTGTCTGGTGCTGGCATTCTGAACTGCTGTTCATATACAACAGCAAAACGTCACAGACTAGCCACAAGCTCTAGTAGGGCATCTAGCAACTCTCGGTCTAACTGGAGTGCCAGGCCAGCTCCTGGGTATCGGTGGCTTCTGCTTTCTTTCTCAAATGCATCTAAACAGAGGCATAGCAGGGTAATGTTTATGGTTCAGTAACTTCACTTTGGCTGTAGTGATCTGAAAACCTCTAAAGAAATAAAACATCAGTGGCAGGGAAGGCCAGTTCTGGCTTATCATCTTAAACAGAGATGAGGCACCATATAAACTTTAATCAGGGTTGTGGTGATGAGAACAGAGAGAATTAGACAGTTTCAAGAGCTGGTAAGGGGAGCGATATTAATTGAACTTGTCAAAGGGTAGGCTTGTGAATGGTAAAGAAAACACTAGATGGCCCAGCTGGCTTTTAGGTTTCTGGATGAGGCTGCTGGAAGGGGGGAAAGAAAGAGAAAGATTAAATGAGGGTTGGGGAGATGATAAAGTTCAAGTTTTCAGGCAAACATCCAATTAAAGGTGTCTATTAGGTAATTAGATATCATGGCCTGGGCTTTAAGGGACACATATGAGAAAATAGATTCTGTTTGAATGGGGAGGAAGGAGGGTAATCCAGAGAAGAAAAACAAGAGAAGAGCTGTAGAGAATATCAATATGTCAATATTAAAGGAACAATCAGATGGAACAAATGGCCAAAACTATAAAAAAGAAAAAAGTAACCAGTAGAGAGTGCTATCCCATCAACCAAGGGGGAGAGAATTTCATAAAGATAAAGAGGGTAATTAGGGTCTAGCCCTGCAGTCCAGTTGAGTAAAATAATATTCATGCATGTATTTATAGGAGAGGAGGGTTTTCTCTAAGATGGAAAAACAGCCTGTGTAAAGGCTGATGATAAAAACCCAAAAGAGTCAAGAGAGAGGGGGAGAGAAGACATGGGTGTGTGGCTGAATGGAAACAGGTTCCTTAGGATGTAGAAAGTGAAGATATTAAGAATATCGCGCACACACAGATCAGCCATACTGACTGAAAGCACAGTCTCTTCCACCAAGGCAGAGGGAAAGAGGCTGTATGAGAACAAACGCACTGCAAATGGTGGGGGGAAGTTCAGAAGAACCATAAAAGCTTGAAACAGTTGAGAGAAACTGAGGAGGAAATCTACTAAGGATGCATGGAACTAAGCGCTTGGGAAGAAGTACCGAAGAATCCATTAAAGCGTGCTGTTTCAGAAATGGAATGATGTCTGCCAATGAATCGTCTACAGTGTGGTTATACAAGTGGGTAGCTGAATGGAGGAGATCTGGGAAACGGAAGCTTTTGGAGACAGCAGGCCAGCCCACACGGGCTCACATTATTAAGGATGAAGGCACAACTTGGGTGAGCAAGACTGAACCTGGTGCCGAAGTCTCCAGTGAGGAAGTCATATGATGGTGTGAATGACGGATGGCCACCTGGCATGAGATACAAGGGAAGAGATATCTCTACATAGAGCAGTGCCTTTGGACTTGACCCTGGGAAGTAAGGCAACTAGCAATTCTGAAGGAATGGGTGTGTGAAGGAGTCATCAGGCTTAGTAGTGTTCTCGAGGGTAAAAGTGGTTTCCGTGCACGGATAGGGCGGATGTACAGGACAGAGAGTTTCCCTCGGTGGAAGGCATTCCGAGTGCAGAGCAGGCGAGCATGGGAAGGTGGAACGCAAGGCCAAGAAAAGAGTGAGGAAGAGCACAGAAGTGAGGACACGAGAAAGGGCAGGCGGGCAGCGGTACCTGTATTCTGGGCTGTCGACACAGATGAGAGAGACAAGAGAAAGCGGAACTGGCTGGCTTGCAGATTTTCCAGCAGAGCCTGGTTAAAAGCTGACTTGGTGCGGGGGTAAAGAACCAGGGGTCCCAGGGAGAGCCCAAGGCTGCGAACCTCAGCGGCTGGCAGGGCGTTTTCAAGAGCACATGTTCTCTGACACCTTTTCCCATTTCCTTGCGGTCAGCCGGGTCCTTTCGTGGTTTTCATTACTAACTTACGTTACCGTGTGCTCATTTCCACAAGCTGAGTAGCTAGACCTGTTACTCAGGTGGAAATTCTGAATTGGGGCGATACTAACAGAACGAATGAAGGAGCATCTAAGTGAGAGTGAGCAGGTCCCAGGCTGTGTCTCGTCTGGTTCTCAGAACTTTAAGTGGATACAACTCACCTGGGCATCCTGTTTAAAATGCAGATTCTGACTCAGCAGGTCTAGGATACTACATGCCTAACACACGCAGGATGCCCACACTGGGTGTCTAGGGGCCGCATTCTCAGTAGAAATGTCCCCTGGAACTCAACTTTTAAGTCACTGCATTATGTTAACTGTGTGTGTAAAACACATGGTTAATAGAGAAGAAGCCATTATGTTAGGTTAAAAAGTATATAAAATTGAAAGGATAATGTTCTAGGACATTAAAATTGGCTGAAAGCACTTGAAAGTGAAGGAATAAAGCAAACAAAAAAGAAGGTAACATTCAGCCATTTTCAAAGGAAGCCTAAAAATGAATCAACAGCACTCGAATTCAGAAGGTGGGCCTCCCGCGTGTTCAAAATAACCTACATAAACTGACAAGAGTAAGAAAATTAATGTATACCAAAGCTGCAAATCCATCATCATTATGCATTTCTCTCAAGGATTTTTAATACATATACATTATATTTAGCCTGAAGGAAATGTCTAGGTAAATCATTTTATGTCCTATTTTATAGGCAATTAAGAATGATGTTGTTATTTCAGAAAATGAGAGTAGAACTTGATAAAGGTGACCCGTGAGGCATTAGAAAACCACTCATACAATATTGTACACCTTTTTTTTTTTTTTTTTTTAGCACTTTCAGTCTGTCGTTGCTAATACTATTGATTAAATGCAAATTGCTTCTAGGTAACCATACGATAACAGGAAATGTTTAAATTTATATTCCTTAAATGCTGGGACTCCATTTTCCTGCTTGGTCAAAGCTGTTTTAAGATACAGAAACAGGATGACAAACAGATAAGTAGATTATACAGATAGATTAAAAATTAGCTAATAAAAAGTCTGCCCCAGGAGAGTCGTACTTCCAGTTGTTAAATAGGTCACATGAACCTCAAAAGGTATTCAGAAGGGCATCTTCTCTAAGTAGTTTTCGAGCCACAGATTTTTCCCTGAGAACTCGTAACAAAAATTACCTTCATATAAGTATACTCTGAAAGAAGACATTTTGCTAAATTTCTACTATATATTATATAGTATTCTTCAGTTTAATTTCCAAACTAAATATTACAAATATAATCACAGTTCCATTTCCTGAGACTATTTATAATAGTCTATTATGCTGATAACAGACTACCGTATAAAGCAAATAATAAATTCAAAATAAATTTCTAATTTATAAATAGTGAACTCTGAGAAATGTTGATGAAATTATCTCTCATCCTCAAGCAGCCTACAAAATAGATTATTTTTCCCGGAAGATCTTTTATTTGTTCTCCAAAAGTTCTAACCCCACAGCAAGTATTAACTTGCTTCTGAGGTACTGCTGTATTTGTAAAAATAGAATAGATTTCATAATTCATGAAATAGAATGCTCAAAAGATAAGGCTGAGTTAATCCACACAGATGTGACCTTCCTATAGCTCAAATTATTTGACATTCAGAATATTTGTTTCTTTAGCCCGCCTACTCCAGAGTATATACGCTGCCTGTTAGAAATTCCTTTACAAACTTCAGGTATATCTCAGAGGTATTGCAGGTTTGGTTGCAGAGCATTGCAATAAAGCAAGCCACAATTAAAGCAAGTTATAACCTTTTTGCTGGTGGAGGAGGGTCTTATCTTTTTCAATTTGTAAAATAACATAACATCTGTGAAGCACAATAAAACGAAGAGCAATAAAATTGGGCATGCCTACAGGGCAATATAATTGTCCAAGTTGAAAAATCATAGCCCTGATAATGTCCTTGAAGATAAAGCAGTTCTTAAGAAATTAATAAAAAAAAATCCCTACTGTGAAGGACAAAACTATAATGTCTCAGTAGGGAATAAAAACTTGCAAAATAAACAGTGAAGAAATAAATGCTGAAAAAGCCTGGACTTCTTTTAATTATACAGTGTAATACACACATATCTAGGAGATGCATATCTATTGTAATCTATAAAAAAATATTAGTGACTATAAAGAATAACATTTTGATGACAGTGAAATCATAAATGACAAAGTCGTAAGTATAGTATTTCTAAGAGTCTATTCTATTCCATTCTGCAAGCTTGCTAAGTCCTAGCCTTGAGGTGACAAAACAATATATGAAGGGAAATCAATGTAAATCCATGTTCTAAAATTGTTAATTCAGAGCTAAACAATATAAGAGTTAAAGAAAGTTTATGAAAAGCATTCCTGATCATTCACAGCAGAACCAGTGAAGATCCTACTAGGCTAAACTTTTATTCTACTTGATATGTAAAATGCATGGTAAAGATATATTTAAGAGCACGGTATCACATTGCTGTAATCTTTTCAACTCTAATGGAATCAGAGCATACACAGAGTTTACAAGCAGCAAAACATAGGAAAGACACATGAAAATTAATGCATAACATACATTGACTTTTTCTTTAAGGTCTAAGAAGTTGCCTTCCTTCCGATAGATGGCGAATTCAGGACTCTGCAGCACGGCTTCTGAACGAGTGATCCAACTGTGAAGTTCGGTTATATCAACATCCAACCTAAGCCAGGAAAAAATATGCATCGTTATTTCTTGATTATCTCTTCCTTCTACACGGGAAAAAGGTAATCTGTCCACATGTATCAACTGATCTGAGACCCCTGGTTGACGCCCCTGTTAGCACTAATTAATAGCACTAATACTTCCCTAGCCATGAAGGTTCAAAATGTGGAGTCAGCTTTGACGTAGAGTCAAATTATCATGGTGGTTATTTTGTTCATCTAAATGTAGCTGTCGCCTCTACAGCCATTACTCAGTCTCTGCTTGAATGTTCGCACTGGTAGAATATTTACTACTTTCAAGGTAACCCTCCCTGTTTTGGGGAGGCATTTACAGCAAACAAAACCCTCCGTTTGGTGGTCCCCAGTGAACCATACCTCTGCTGTTCACGCTTTTGTACAGTCTCCAGCCCTACTGACTCTGGATGTGGCCACCTGAGTTACTACGACGAACGGGATGTTAGTAAGCGCGATGGAAGCAGGAGCACCAGAAGTGTTTGCACCTCGTCCTCTGAGAGTACACCGGAGGCGAATGCAACTGTTAACTAAGAATTCCAACAACGCTTTAAGAAAGTTCAATCCAGCCAAGTGGACAGCCCAGGCATATGAATAAAAGCCTTCTCTGACCTTTGAACTGCCTCAGACAGCAGCTGAATGAGCGCTCCAGCTGATGCCACTTAGAGCCACAAAACAGCCCAAAGAGCCCTGCCCACATTGCAAAACTGTGAGAAATGATAACTGCTGTGTTAAGACACTAAATCTGGGGGTGGGTTGTAATGCTGCAATGCTGCAATAGATATTCTCGAACATTCTTTCCTTGCAGGGATCTATGGAGCAAATGGGAACAAACAGCCACTCCCGTGAGATGACTCAGGTCGCGTTAAAGCAGAGGCTGTTGGGGGAGTCACAGGAGGGTGGCGAGGACGCCTATGAACCACCTGAAATTCTGGGCACAATTCTGAATGTACGCATGTTTTCCTCAAGAAAAAACCTCCAGATTTTATCAGCATCTGTAAAGAATCTATGGAAAGGGAATTTGGAGATTATCCAATCCAACCGTTTATTAAACAAAACAAAGAAAGTCTCCAGACTTAAGTTTCATGCCTCTTCCAACGAAGTGATCCTTCACCGACTCTTACCCACCTACCCATTAGAAGATTTCTCTTTTGAAAATGTGGCTTCTTGGTACAATGTACTTCGGTCAGATTTGTTTTAATCAGTCTGACCCAATTACACACCATATCGTCTCTTACTCATACAGGTGAATGTGAATATCCACTATTCACTATTGAATCTCCCCCGCTTTAGACTTGGGTCGTCCTGTTTCACATGCTTTGGGTTCAGACAGTCTCTAGGAAAGACTGTTCTCTTCCACCTACAGGTCCGTGAAACTAAAACTTGACCTAAATACTAGGCTGGCATCACAGCGGGGAGAGAACTGCTAAGGCCTATGTTGGGGAATATTTTCTACCAGGCCTGGAATTTGCACTGATCTCATTTGCATGCGTGCTATAATTATCCTTCAATCATCATCTCCAATCCATTGGGGAAAAAAGAAAACAAAAGTTATTTATTCAGTTTGAAAGTCAATAATTTTCATTCAAAAAGTCATACAATACTTTGACACCTGTCTTTCTGAAAAACGTGAAACTGTAAATTCCCTTTTTAAAAGATATCTTCATTTCTGCCACAAAATGTATATACTAAGTGCTTATTATATGACAGGCATAGAATTAAACCCCATAGATCACATAAACGAATATGCACCTGACTACATTATCAAGGAACTTGGTTTGGTGAAGTGTCCGCTTGACAAAATAAAATGTTTTAAGACACAGATCTGGGATCGCCTCACACTGCAACTTTTATTTTGCCTACTGAGAAAACACCTCTTCCATGAATTAGAATTAAATCAGCTTCTGGGCTAGAGGCTCTGCCAAGTACAATGGTTATCGCCACACGATGACGGGCTTGTGGAGTCAAAGCTGTGGTAACCCCTGCCTGCGACTCGGTCTGTGAAGACTTCAAGAAAGGCCCGGGCAACAGCTGACAGGCAGTCCTAATAATTACGATCAATTCGGGCAACAGGATGGGAAATCCCACAAAGGCGTTTTCCCTCGCTCAATTATTTTGTTTGTCTGATTTTATGAATACGGAAAGAGATTGTACGAGGTTGCTTGAACTTCCATTTTACATAAATACCCTATGGAGGATGATTATACACCTTCTTGGATTTACAGTTTTCAAAGGGATTTTAACTCGTGCTAGGGCCCTCGTGGGTAGAGCGCTTTACCGAGGAAAAACTGTCCATGCATAAGCACGTGGGTTAGCATGTTACGCTTTCTTTCCGAAATGGAATGAAGCAAAATGTCGACTTTGTACAGTTGTCAGCTGTTAGCCTTTCTTTTCCTCCTTTCTTTATAGTGGTGACATCTCGATTCCTTTGCAAATGGGTGCAGCCTAAACTCAATTCATACAGGATTTAAGCTCTGCACTAATTCCTCACCTAATGTTACTTTCACACGTTCTTCCTGTTGACTCAGCCCTATCTATGATTTCTGTACTAAAAGTCCCACTGTCCTGATGTAATATGCAGTCAACCTACCTCCAACATCGAACACTGAGCGCCATGCTCTAGAGTTCTGGGAGTTAACAGCTGGCTACTAGCACTGTTTCCCCACCAATATTCTGCCAGGAGCTGTCCCCATGTCCCTGTCTCTTTATGGCAGCAATGAGGGTGGAAGGGTGAAGGGGGAGCAGGGACAGAGTTTCAAAAGCACTCCTATGCACTACTACTAAGTGCCCATGGCCCACATTCAATGCTTCGTCTCAGCTGGCATTTCCACTGCTTTTAACAAAATGAAAACGGTCTCCTTCTTGGTTCCTACTCAGCCCCTGGCTTTCGAGTATCAGCTGCACATTGATTTTATTCCTTATCAATTTGGCAGCTACTGCGCCAACATTTCTTGTGGTCTGCCCCCTAGTCTTTCACATTTTCACTGCTACTGAATAATTTTCAGGCATCTTTGCTGAGATAGATGACAAACTGACAAACTCTCGCGATTTAAATCCATACGTGTTCATACAGTGAGTGTGGTCTACTCTCCTCCGCATTTTGCCAGGGGCACTTTCCATCATGCTCTGTATTGTACTCTCTGAGGCTGGGTATTTAATCACCAACTGAAGCTATCTTACACATACAACTCTGTTACCTTCTCTGAAACCAGCAAGGAAAATAGGGAATTATTTCTGTTACAAGGAATTCCCAAAGCTCAACAGTAAGAAAATAAACATGGTTTAAAAAGTGGGCCGATGACCTTAATAGGCACTTGGCCAAAAAAGATATACAGACAGCAAATAAGTATGTGAATAAGTATTTCACATGATATATCATCAGCAATTTGCTAATTAAAACAACAATAATACCTGAATGCCAAAATTCAGAACACTGACAATGCCAAATCCTGACAAGGATGTGGAACAACAGAAATTCTCATTCATTGTCGAAATGAGAATGCAAAACGGTACAGATACCTTGGAAGACTAAACATATTTTTCTTATGGTTATACACTTTTCTTGTATTAAATTATTTTTTATTGATTGTACTATTACAGTTGTGCCAATTGTCCGTCCCCGCCCCCTCCACCCAACACCCCCACTCCCTCAGGCAATCCCCCCACCATTGTTCATGTCCATGGGTCATGTGTATAAGTTCTTGGCTCCTACATTTCCTATGCTGTACTTTACATCCCCATGGCTTTAACTACCAACTTGGGTTTCTTAACCCCCTCACCTCTTCACCCATTCTCCCCCACCCCCCCATCTAATAGTCTTCCAGAAACTAACTTCTTTTCTCTTGCTTTTAAGAGTCTCTCTTTCTCTTTAACCTTTGGCCTTTTCATTGTGATGTGTCTTGGAGTGGGCCTCTTTGCATCCATCATAACTGGGACTCTCTGTGCTTCCTGGACTTGCATGCCTACTTCCTTCACCAAATTAGGGAAGTTTTCTTTCACTATTTTTTCAGATAGATTTCCAATTCCTTGCTCTTTCTCTTCTCCTTCTGACACCCCTAAGAGGTGAATGTTGGGCCCTTAAAGTTGTCCCAGAGGCTGTTGGTACTATCCTCATTTCTTTGGATTTTTTTTTTTAATTCTTGTTCTGTGTGGTTGTTTTTTGCTTCCTTATGTTCCAAATCGCTGATTTGAGTCTCAGCTTCAGCCACTCTACTGTTCTTTCCCTGTAAATTGTTCTTAATTTCAATAAGTGTGTCCTTCGTTTCTGACTGGGTCTTCTTTATGCTGCTGAGGTCCTCACTAAGTTCCTTGAGCATCCTTATAATCTGTGTTTTGAACTTTTCATCTGATAGATTGCTTATCTCCATTTTGTTTAGCTCTTTTTCTGGAGTTTTGATCTATTCTTTCATTTGGGCCATGTCTCTTTGTCTCCTCATTTTGGCAGCCTCCCTGGGTTTGTTTCTATGTATTAGATAGAGCTGCTTTGACTCCGTGTCTGGGTAGTGTGGCCTAGTGCAGTAGGTGTCCTGCAGGGCCCAGTGGCACAGCCTCCCCGTCACCCAAGCTGGGTACTCTAGGTTAGCCCTTTGTATGGGCTGAGTACACCCTCCTCTTATAGTTGAGCCTTGGTTGCTATTGGCAGGCCAGTAGGAAGGATTTACCCAGGCCAGTCAGCTCCAAGGATTGGCTGTGAACACTGACCACCAACCTCTGCCCTCCGTGCAGGGGCAGGGTGGCGGTGCTCCGACGTGGTCTGTAGCTGTCCAATGGGCGCACTGGACCTGGAGTTTCCCTGGTGGTGGAGGCCAAGGCCAGCCCCCACCTGTGTATTGCCCGGGGCCACCCTGCCTGAGCTGTAAAGCAATCTGTAATGGCTGCTACTTGTGCTGGGCTTGGAGCTTCCCAGGAGAAGCCAAGCTGTGGCTCTAATCTGGCTGCCGCTAGGGCTCACTGCAGCCAGCTGTTGCTTGTTTGATCGAATTCAGGAGCCAAGACCAGCCATTCTTATGGAAGAGCAGCTTGGGTGGGCCCGTAAGTGGGGTGGGGTAGAGCCTCTGCGCATCTCCACGGTGGGTCACACAGTGTTAGCCAGGCTGACGGAGTCCCAGATACGGCACCTGCCTACCAGCTCTGTGCGGGGAGGGCTCAGTAGAGGGACAATGGCCTCTGCTCGCCCTGATGCCAGACACTTCAGTCTCTCGCCGTATACCACTGGCGCCCTTCAAGCTGCCACCCTGGTGCTGGAGCCCAGAATTATTTTCAATAGTGTATCAAATCTTAGATTTTATGCATGCATTTTTCTTTCTTCATGAAATCACTCATTTCTACTTTTCTTTCACTTTTAAAACTCTCAAAAAATCACCGTTAATGAACTGGTATATACTAGGTTGCTCATAAGGGCCTCTATACCCTCAGAATCAGCCCATGAAAATACTTATTACTCATCTGACCTCTCATAACACACTTCTCTCTGCACTTAATGTACTTCTTTGTGTTATTCAAGATAGGCACTACCCCTTACATCCAATCTAGCTTCACCCAACTTCAAATCCTCTTTATCTACTACGAAAATTGACTTCTTATTCTCTCTTCATGAAATGATTTTTTTCTTCTGTAATTATTGATGAATATTCTGTCCAATATTTTTCAGGTATGCCCTAGAATTTCATCTTTGTCATTATTTATGATTAGCAACGAAATGACAATGTTCTCTCTTTTACAAAGACACTCATCACAAAAAGACCAAAAAGCAAAATGTGCAAAGGTCCATAGAGCAGAGCAACCATGTCTTGGGATATTTTTATTTGCAAAGGGTTTATTCCCAAACCATGGTCATTTTTCAAAGAAACCTTCCATTTTCTGCAATTTCCGAAATATCAAGAAGTATGGTGCATATATACCAAATATTCAGGTCAAAGTTTTCCCTTAGGGTCACGTTGTACAAATAGATTTACTTTATACAGTTGAATTTCCCATAAAGGGGGTGCAAATTAAACCAATTACACTCCTTCGTGGTCAAAATCGGGAAATATATCTGTCTGTGCACATCTATGTGTAAACATTTTAAGTAAATTAAAAGGGAAAACACTGAAAACGCTAGCCCCCCAAAAAAGAGCAATACTTGCAGTTTAAGAAGCTGTCCATTTTGAATTCCGACTAGTACATAGTTGTACGGAACTTGTGCTACATGATAACTGTGCTAATTATGTCAGAAGAGCCTCTTAATGGGTACTTACTGTGTTCTGTTAATTTTCTGTACAGTGACTGCTATATAAAGTATTAAACTAACATGACACATTTACATAAACTTTAATTCAGTCACTTTCAATATACCATTTGGAACTCATCATTCCCAAATGTGTAAACGCTGAAAGTAGAAATCCTCTGAGCTCTCAGACTTAACTAATTTGATTAGTGAGCTGGGTTATGAATGTCCATTTTCCATTTTTAGACATCACTGCACGTAGAATTTCATAAAAACTTATGAGCTTCATCTTTAGAAGGCTGAAAGTAAAGTGTTCATGCTTGTGAAAGAGGTTAACCCTTACAGGATCGTAAAGTTCTAGGTCTAAACCAGGTGACTTAACAAACCGATTTTATTGTACATTTTAATTAGCTAAAACATACGTTTTACGTCAACGGAAACAAAACTATAATTCTTTTTCACTGGTATTACAAATATGGAAAGAAACCTTTTTGGCAGTGAGGTAAGATTTCAAAACTATATTTATTGTATTTTTAATAATCATCTGTGTTCTTCAGCATTCTAGAAACTAAGAAGTCTTTTTAATTCCATATCGGTATATGACTACTCTCCTGATTCTAGACCATCTGATGAACTCGTCTTTTCTTTTTATTTTTAAGATTTTATTTATTTTTAAAGGGGGGGAAGGGAGGGAGAAATAGAGGGAGAGAAACATCAGTGTGTGAGAGAAACATCCATCGGGTTCCTCTCGCGCCCGCCCCAACCGAAGACCTGCTCTCCGACCGCAAATCAAACCAAACCAGCAACCTCTCGGTTTGTGGGACGACATCCGACCCACTGAGCCGCATCACCCATCTTTGAAGGCTCAGTTCATGATACGTAACTTCTGTGAGAGTTTCCTTGATCAGCGTTTCCCCACCCTTCCTCTTTCAACTTTCCTTCTGGGGAAGATGATTCCTCCCACCTGTATGTTTCCACATGCTACTTGCTTTTAAGAATTAAGTAAATAGAATACAAATTAAATTTGAACCAGAGAGAGCTTAAAACATCAAGTGAAATTCACTATAAACCCTATTAGTGCTAAAAATAAAGTATTTTTAGGACTCTGGGATGTGCTGAGTACATGGTAATTACTATGCTTTTAGAGTCATTGAATAATATTAAAGGGAAAAACCCTATTTAACCATGAGAAAATAAGTCAACATTTAGATAAATACCTCCCCCAAATCAACATGGTCTGTGTATACACTCACAGAGGGTGTGTGTACGTGTGTGTTTATACAGTGTGGGTGTGTTTTCCTTCGTGGGAGGGGGAAGACAGGGCCACATGATAGCCTTACAGTTTCTTAATGTGTGGGATATATGTGACTGTTTGTATGTTTGTGTGTGCTTTAAATGTACACTAAATATGGTACAATGGTAAATCCCTGAACTGAAAATCGGGTATCACAGGTTTTTATCAACAAGTTAATCTGTATGCTGTTTCCTCAGGCAGGTGACTTAACTGCTCTGATCTTCCTTCAAATTGCAGAAACTAAAAAGCTACCATCAAACTAGTCTTAAAATAGACACATAAAAAAAATCTTTTAAAAATTACTCTTAAATGTGTTTATTTACCTCACTAATTAAAGCGGTTTAGATCTGAAATACAAAGCTGAGGTGAGCTTTGCTTACCTTGCAGCTTTGATATTCCAATTAAACATTAGTGGGTTCATCTAGCAATCAACTCAAATAACCGCAAAGGATGTTAAAATTCCCAGTTATAATAAAAATCTTATGCACTCTTTTCAACAGTTAACAAAGCACCTGAAACACAATATGACAAAGGATAACGGACATTGTCCTCAGTTAATAGAAACTGGCTACATTAGCAGTCCTATCAAATATTCTATTTTCCTTATGTTTATATGATTTTCTTTACAAGCTCGAACATATTTCTAGTTTTACATGTGTAAATTTAAGTGCATTACTCATAAAATAATACGTTTCGGTACAGTTAAATTTAATGATTCCAGATTGTGCTGGAATGCATCTTTAAAAGATACTAAAAAATCAATGTCTGTGTAGTTTACCTTGTCATAAAATCTACCTATTTAACATGTGCTTCGAAATCTGAATTCTCATTCAAAACATAAAATTTGTCCTTAAAATGGTGCGTCTTCTTCATTTCCAATTATAGTGAACCAATAATATGTTTAATATATATAAATATACTGCCTTTTAAAATCCATGTCCTTGGATACAAATCCTGTGATGTAATATTTTTAAGCTATAAATTCCAGAGAACTCCATGTGTAACTTGGCATTGATATTAATATTTGTACTTCTAGGATAACTGATTGCACTAAACAGAATACAATGGCCACAAAAACATTTCTTGTCTCCAAAAAGTAAAACTTAACTGAACTGTTTTAACATCTGGTAGATAAAAACAATTTTAAAATAATCTCTTTACCTTATTTTGGCAATACATCTTAGCCATTTAAAAATACATCGGTAATATTTATTTCCAAAACATGACATGGTTAAAAAGAAGTCACTTTTATATCTTCTCTTAATATAACTCCCAGGGAAACACACCTTAAAAACCACGGAAATCCCGAAAATTCTGAGATGACAGAACCAGCTATATTAGAGAAAAGTAGCTGTGAAGCCAAGGAGTGTGAAAGCACATGGACAAAAATTGTATGACCCGGAGGATTGCCAATACAATGTTTCTAAGCCACAGATGCCAAGAACCTATTTTTCATTTTCAGTAAATTGAAAGTCCCTTTGAAGCACAGTCCTGTGCAAGAAAATCACCTTAACACAGGTTACTAGAAATTCTCTCTTAAATGATAGATGAAAACGTGTCATAGTAATCAATCAATGATCATACGATGTAATATGCTCGTTAAAAATCTTGAGCCATTTACTTTACAATCAATTTTGATGTTTATTTAAAATGATGAAACCAAGAAGAAAAGCTGTCTATGCCCTTGTGAGAAATAAATGGGGGTCGCTAGAGGGCGCACATTCCCTTTGACAGCCTGTCTGCTCCTCAATTTGGCTTCTCTTTTATTTTCTTATCTACATAAAGATAACGTGGTGACAAATGGATTTTTCATGGGAATTCTCTTACAGAGAAACATAAAATATCCAAAGATATAGATAAAACGCTGTAAAAAGAACACGTTAGTAAGACACCCTCAGAGGCACAGTTAAAATGCCTTCAGCCTTTTTAACACACACGCAGAAGTATCTTGAAGTCATAATACAAAGATTCCCTTGAGAAAATGTCCTCAATTTGGGGAGACGTGCTTAATCCACATAATATTTTAGCATTTAATGGACTTTGCAACCCAATTGTTTTCGCCAATTCATTAACTTTATCTAATTTTGCTTTATGTGTAGACACTCATGCTCCATAAATCTGGCCATGATCACATCCCTGTTCCATCTAGATTAAGGTTTTTAAATGTTAATTGTACAATCAAATTCAAAGGAAAAATAGCATTTTAAACATCACGTTCAAGTAGTATGCTTTCATAAAGGAAAAAAAATAATTCAGCTCTCACAATAACTATGTAGGTTGTTTAATATAATCTTCATATTCATAGACAGGTCATGAACAGAGAGATTTAAGAGCCTGCTTTATTTTCGACATACATTGAAGCACGGAGTTAAGGCTCAAAACCAAGTTTGTCCGAATCCGAAGATTTCCACTACACTACACTTATTTTCCTTTGTAACAAATGAAAGGGAATCATGTTTTTAAAAACATTAAGAAAAAGCCAAGATGAAGATCCTATGGGTTGCTATACAGTAGAGTCTGGTGATATTTTGGGTTATGCCAGGGCTTGACTGGCGTCTCTAGCACTAGGACATTAATTCTGAACATTTTTATTTACCTAAACTACGAACCTTCGTTGCATAATTGATACCCTCATGGCACTACAAAATAGTTATTTTTCTAGTTTATTTCTACTTTAGTACCGTCCTTAATTTCCCACCATCCCCAAATTTACAATCTTCTGTTGCATTTTCTGACTTCAGAACTGACATTAAGCATAGATGTTTGGCACTAGAAGTCTTGAGCCTAGAAAAATAGTTCAACTACACAGGACTCCCACTTATATCTTGATATTTAAAAACTGCACTTTGAAAGAATTTTTTTTTTCTGCATAAGGAAGAGCTCTGTATTTAAAGACAGCTGCATGCTCAACTGCAACCCTCGCATCCATGGAACTTCAGAAGGTAAGAAGAGCCACAATCTAGGAGAAGCATGGTTTCCACAGACAGACCTCGACCAATTCTTAAACATTATCAGTCAAGCTCTTAATGTCAGCTAGTAAGTTGATGAAATTAACTTTAAGTTCTCATTAAAACATAGGAAGACATAGAATTCAATAATGCAGCAGCCTGTGCTAGATGCCGGGTTCAAATCCCGACTTGCAGTGATGCCTGTAAACTTGGTGACCATGGGAAGGCACCTGACCTTTCCGTGCTGTAACTTCCCATTTACAAAGGGGAACAATAATTTTAAAAGTCACTTTATAATGCTGTTTCAACAGTCAAATACGTTAATATGTATAAAATATTTAGAAGAATGCCTGACGCGTGGCAGAAGCCATTTCCGTTTTAGCCACTGTGATTATTGCCTTTCCTGACCCTCTCTTGTTGGGTTTAGGCCAGCCCTGTGCCACTTCTCACTGTCTCACTTGAGGGCAGAAGCATCTGTTTTAGAGTTTTGTTAAGGACTGATAAATAAAAGCTATTATTGTAATCACAGGAATAAAAACCGCAAAGAAAGTTATAACAAAGATAAAAAGAAAAAATCAATAAAAATCATCAACAGTTAAATCATCTC